>JAOZJS010000409.1:0-36018 GCA_025882695.1 Amerodectes protonotaria | reverse complement strand
AAGGAAAAGTGGTGGTGGTGTTTGGCGCCCAGGTAGAATTGGAAAATGGAAAGCGGGAAATTTATTAGCATCTTTTTTTGTTTTGTCCGCAACCTGAACATTGTTTTGTGCGATTGCACATTGTAATGTGCACATTGTGGACAAACACACGGCAAGCAAGCAAGCAAGCAAACCAAATTGCTGGCTATCGATGATGTTTGATTTTCCATTTTCCTTATTTCTTTTTCAAGCTAATCAACCATATCGAATCTCTAGAAGAACAAGGAGAAGAAGACGAAGAAGCAACAACAATAACCAGAAAGAGAAAAAGTATGAAGAAATGCGAACATAATTTTTTTTTTGAAATTAGCGGAAAATTTTCTGCTTCTGTTGCGTCTTCTTCGTGTTTCCAGAAAATTTCCTCAAGCGGAAAAAAAGTGTGTGGCTGCCTGTGTGTCTGTCAAACAACGCCGAAAAATAGGTTTTTCAGGGATAATTGACTGGTTTCTTTACTGGAAAGTTGATGCTGTTGATGATGATGAAGAAAATCATCTTCATCATCTTCATCATCATCATTTTCTTGTGATCAATACAATCCAAGAATCCAAGTTTGTACGATTGAAATCGAAAGAAAGAAACTAACCAATAGAAAGGAACTAACTAACTATTGGTGGCTTTCAAATTATTTACGGTTTTACAAGCATCGTTGACGAGTGAGTGTCTGTGTGTGGGTAGGCCTGACGACAAGCACACATCCAATTCAATAACGACAACGACATGGACAACACTACACTGCTACAATGACAACCGGAGAGTGAGAGAGGAGAGGGGAGAGTAGGAGGAGTAGGAGGAGTAGGAAGAGTAGGAAGATTGTCTTGGTGTTTCATTGTAGCGCGCACACACCAAAAAAATGAAATGAAATGAAATCAACGATGATTTCTGGATGATGATGATGTTCGGAGAGGGAATCGGATCATTTTTTTTATTATTTCGTTATTACATTTTTTTTCTGTGCTACAATTTTAATTATAATCAAACCAACCATTAACAATAATCATCATCATTATTAATACCAAGCAAGCTATAATGATGATGATTCTCGTTATTATTAGTATTAGTATTTCATATACGTAACGTATATAAATATTTGAGCCCAGCCTAAATCAGCCCTGTGTAAATCGTGTGTGTGTTTGGGCGTATTCACAGTGAATCCTGGATTCTGGTTCTTGGTCCAAACATTCATCAAACATCATCATCATCAGGCTAATTATCATTTTGGCTAGCTTGGAAACCCGCAGATTCAATTGAGAATACGAGAGAGCTAGCGCTCGCGCGCGCCTTCGGAAACCGTCCACATTTTCTGGCCCACTTAATGTTCACAACATTAGATTTATGCTCCGCCTATCTTCGTGCCTACCTAATGTTAACATTAGATTTATGCTCCGCCTACCCAATACCGTCACCATCATCATCATCATCATCATAGCTAGTGCGGAGTTATAGTGCGTGCACAGATTTTCTTTTTGTTCTCGCTTATTTACTTAAGTTGGTGGGCGGGCGAGCGATAGGATGACGAGCGGATGATTCACAATCACACGATCAAAATCAAAATCAAAAAAGCTACAAATGGCTACAAATTTTATGAGGAGAGGGGAGGAGATAATCAAAATCAAAACGGAATAGACTGTTATTGTGGCTGGCTTTGGCGGCTTGGCTTGACTCTTTTTTTTCCTAAAAATAAAAAATAAAAAATAAATGCAAGGCAGTGAAGGCGGCGGCGGCGTCAAACAGGGGCAAGGGTAATATAAATTTTTTTTGCGGTGACAATCCGGCAACAACAACAACAACAAAAAAGAAAGAAAATATTTGTCACCACTAAGAAAAGGATACACATAGTAACAATAATAATAATAATAATAATGATACTGGATACCCACAAACATGACGCCTGGCGCCTTGGATGTCTTGGATGGTTGGTTGGTTGGTTGGCTGGTTTAGCTTATTATTATTATTATTATTCTTAATTCTTTACCTATCATCCCCCGCCCCTCTTAATCGCTCCCTGGCTCTCTCTCTCAAGGACTCTATCTTGAAGATAAATGCTTGGCGGTGGGAGCCAGGGAGCGATGATAATAAACAACAAAAAAAAAATAAAAAAAAATAAAAAGAATGAAAGAAAAATAACCCAACAAATTGATAGTCAAAGGAATTAGTCGACACAACATTAACAATGTTAATAATAATAGAAATAGCAACAATATTTATCTTCTTCTTTTTTTTACGGGGCTCAATCTGTATATCTATGGGAGAGTGGTAACTAATTTGCGTGTGTGTGTGGATGGATTTCATGGTATCCCTTTGCGACCGACCGACCAACCAACCAAAAATAGCCGCAGAGATCCAAGAAGAAGAAGAAGAAGAAACAACAACAACAAAAATAATATCAAGGATTCTCAATCTTGGGCTCTTGCCATTCAATGGCTATGGGGTTAATTAAGAGAACACACCACCAGTCAACCAGCCAACCAGCCAGCCGACCGACCAATTAAAATTGTCAATGGATTTTGTTTGTGGTTCTTATCTATGTGGCAAAATGAATGGTGTCTCTCCTTTGAGAGAAAAAAAAATGTAGCCATTTGCAAATGTAGCAATTTGTTTTTTTTTGTGTGGTTGGATTCCGAATCTCTCTCCCTCTCGATATATGTCGACCAATCAAGATGATATCGACTATTGGCCCCGGAAAATGATGAAAAATGATTCATTGGTTTTGCGGGAGGGGAGGGGAGTGGTTAATCGAAACCAGACTGTGTGTGTGTGTGTATCGGAAAGCAATGGATGGATGGGAGGGGCTCAAAGGTTCTCAAATGTCCAATGATGTACATTGGATATGTGATGTGATGATGATGCTCAGCAGGCTATTGCTACTACTGCTGCTATTGCTATTCTTGCTCTAGCTGCTGGACATTATTATTATTATTATTATTATAAGACACAACTGTCATCTCAAAGGAGGTTGTGCGTGTGTGTGTATGAATAAAGCTGTCAAACATTTTTATTATCTTCTACTCTCCACACTCTTCTCAATTTCTTTTTTGAGCTTTTTCGTGTTGAGCTTCAATTCGGGTTCTGGTTTTTTTTATATGTTCTCAAAACAACAACTACTAGGATGCACGGTGAAGGCATTTTCTCTAGCTCGAGCTCAAGCTAGCTAGCTTTGCCGTATTTTGCCGTCTTCTGACAACTGTCAACAATGATTGTCAAACCTACTCCAGGACCCACACACACACACACATTTTACAGGCAAACACAGTTTGAGGAGCTATGAAGGATATTGTCAAAATATAAAATGCTTGGGAAAACATACACACACGGACACATATCAATGTCCACCGTCGTGTGTGCGAGTGTGTGTGTAGGCTAAAATACTACATTCAACATTTTTTTTGGTACCCGACCAACAACAACAGCCATAACCATAACCATAAGAGACATGGTGAAAATCTAAAGCCACATTGCT
Organism: Amerodectes protonotaria; assembly: GCA_025882695.1. NCBI lineage: Eukaryota > Metazoa > Arthropoda > Arachnida > Sarcoptiformes > Proctophyllodidae > Amerodectes > Amerodectes protonotaria. The sequence goes on along the minus strand of JAOZJS010000409.1, from coordinate 32,522 downwards.
AGCCATCTTGCTTAGCAAGCGCGGCCACAACAAACAGATGAACCAGACAGATAGATATGCGAGTGTGTGTTTGTGTTTAGATACTGGAAAATGGCTGCCAACCAAAATCTAATTATGATGATGATGATGATGATACTACACCACCACCACCACCGTGCGGTACGCTGGTTATTATCATCCATCCATCCATCGAATAAGGTGGTATGCAGACAGATGGAAGTAAACGAAGATGGAAGAAGAAGAAGAAGAGTAAAAAAACTCCGACGACCAAAAATATGATGGCGTGAATAGGCTAGTGAAAAGGATCCTGGGGTTCGTGTTTCACCCTTGGATACTACACGACTAAGATGATGATGTTGTAGATGATGATGAAATGTATTTACGAAAAACGAAAAAAAACAAAATATTTGAAAAAGATGAAGAAGAACAAGAAGAAGAAGAAGTAGGAAGGAAACATCAAATATCAATCATATGAAATGTTGATGGTGGTGGTTGAAGCCACCAACCAATGGCAAGCCATGTAATGAACAGCAACAACAACCAACAACAAGAGGCAGAGGAAACAGGTATCGGGCCAGGTGGAAAAATCAAAGTCGACCAACAAGTCGACCTGAATTTTCGGAGGCTAATGTCTAGGACATATTCGTTCGTTAGTTTGTTCGGTTAACGCACCACCACCACCAACAACATCACTATCTTTTAGCTATCTCGGTCTCTCGCCGAGATTCTCTCTCCCTCTCCCTCGCTCTCGGCCCAGGGATGTTTCAGGTATTTATTTAGCCTGTGTATAAGTGTGCGTGTGTGTACCATATTTTGATTTAGATTATTGATAAACACACACACACACACACACTGGGAGCCAGCCAGGAGAACGGCGGCGATATTCAATTTATATCTTATCCGCCTAACCAACCGCACACACACGCAAATATTGTGTGCGGGAAATAAACAACAACAACAAATACACTAAACACATGCATTAAACACTTCGTATATCGTATCTTCGTATTCGTCTATCGTCGTGGATAGGGGGAGGAGGAGGAACTGTGTGTGTGTGTGTGTGTGTGTGTGTGCAGGGAGCCAAGGGGAGAAGGGGAACAGGCGAACAAGATTCTTGTTCAAGTTTCAATATGAAACATAAATCGGGGGAAAACGCCAGGAGAAAACGCCAGACGAAGAAGAAGAAGAAGAGGAAAAATATTTTAGCTAATATTTCATAAATTTATGATGATGATATTTACCGTCCACAATAAAAATATGTGTACACCTTTTGTGTGTGTGCGTGTGCGTGTGTCTGAAGGAAGAAGGCCATAAATATAGAAAGAGGAGGGGCCAAGATAGAGAGAAGAAGAAAGGGGAGGAGCCAAAGAAGCGTGAAAACCTATCAAACTATCAAACTAGGGCAAACAACTACAACAACGAGAGGCAGCAATGAGAACCAATACGATAAACGAGGAAAATATTTAATTTGAAAAAGCCTTCGAGGAGGAAAAAAGGGTTATGTTCTGGTTGGTCGTGGTGGTGGTTTAGTTTTGATGAGAACATTGGCTTTGGAAATATCGTTCAACAAGTAAAAGAACAACCGTTGATGGTTGATGGTGATGATCATGATCATCATGACCATCATGACCATCATCATCATCATCATCATCATCATCGTGAAGACCACAAGCTTTATTAACATGTCCAAAGCGTAAAAGCAACAAGAAGAAAAACAACAACAACAACAACGAAGAAGAAGACGGATAAGAAGAAGAAGAACAAGAAGGAATTTGAGTGTTAGAGCCAAACGAAAAAAAAAGCCAAACAATATTAATCAGAATAAGTTAATTAATAGATGTTCGGAGCCAGCGAACGAACGAGAAGATGGAGAGACTGGCCATCATCGACATCGACACTAAATGGACAGTGTCCACATGCCAAAGCAAGCAGCAAGGCAAGGGAGCAAGATGCATACTGTCTGTATGCGGATATGGTCCATTGAACTCTTTTTTTTTTGATTTTTTTTTGTATATTTTCGGTATTTCTTGTGATCTTGGCCTGCTCTCGCGCTCTCGCTCTCTCTCTCGCTCTCTTGTGCTAGAAAACACACACACACACACGCAAGCGAAGAGAAGAATAATGAAAAAACAACAAAACAAAACAAAAATTAGATTGAGATTGAGGCTTATATTCTCTTTTTGGCAAGAACAAGAACAGCTCGGATTGGATGCTGCTGGTGGTTTGTTTGATATCATCATCAACGTCGTTCTTCATCGGATCAACCAACGAACCGACGAGAACTTCGAGAACTTGAAAAGTTCGTGAAATTGAATTAATAATTTTTTTTGGGTCGGCAAGCTGAAGAAAAGTAAGCAAGCAAGCAAGCCAGCAAGCAAACAAGCAAGCGAACAAAAACAAACAATCCGCTGGAAACACCACCTGACCATCGTCAGGATGGATTCGGCTGGATTCGTGGATGGATTCAAACTTTGTTTTAATTTTATTTAATAAAATTGAATTATCCGCACGACAAACATGAGGATGATAATGCCTGGATGATACCTGTGGCGCCCTCATCATTATTCCATAGCATCGTAATTCATCATCATTAGCATCAAATAATGTGAGAACCCAGGTCGCTGAGGCTCCCTGAGAGTTCCTCGCTGACCGTCGAAAGGTCGAAAGATCTAAGAAAAAGATGCGACCAAGTTCCAGAACAAGTTCCAATGATTATGCAATTGTGGATGATTTATTATTATTCTTATTATTATTGGAATACAAAATTTGTCGTTCCAGTTTGAGATAAAACAGCGTTGGTGATGATCACATGATCCATATGGATCCCGGATGGATCCGAGATCCTAGCCAGAGTATCCGTTGATGATGATTAATCATCGAGACCTAATGATGCTAACCAGAGCCCTGTGTGTGCGTGTGTGTGACATATGGACCCCAGATATTCGAGACAAACCAAACAAAAACGACAGACATGACAGAAGATGTTAATGTTGGATTCTATTGAAGCACGTATCCTGTGTGTGCGGATGAGGAATCCAGGAAGCCCGCCAAACAAAAACAACATTAGCATGAATGTGTCAAAAGATCCAAGGACGCCAAGGATCCAAGGATCGAGCACATCCAAGGATTAGCTTGGATCCTTATTATTATTATTATCATAATCATTAGTTTTGGATTTAAATAAGGCGCATTACATATCATTACTTAGGAGGATATTAAAAGCAGATAAAACAATTTGCTTTCCCGTACTACAACAGGATAAAGGATAAAGGATAAAGGATCAAGGTTTTTGTTTCGTGTTTCGAAAAGCTCGGCAAAAAAAATAAAGTTTCTTGTTGTTTATTGGCTGTCAAATTGGTTGGTCGGTTTTTGTGTGCAGCAAGCAAGCAAGCAAGCATTCCGCCAGACAATGGTGAACATGTTGATGGTGGTTATTATCATCTTCACGGATTGTTCCGTTTTTACGGATGTAACGTTGTATGTGTATGTGTGCGGGTTAACTTTTCCGTTACTTTTGAAAACCGAATCTCAAGCGCCTTGATATTGGCCGAATTCATATAAGCGGATTGTGTGTGTGTGAGCATTTTGGGCTGAGCATGTTGGCGCACAACATTATAATAATGATTGATATATTATATCCTGCACAAAAAAGGATTCTCTGCGAAGGATTCTCTTCCCTTCTTCTTAGTCTTCTTCAGGATCCTGGGTTTTAAGGCTTTTGATTTGGATGATGATGGAATGAATCTTCTTCTCTGAATTATGATTTTGCGTGTAAATCAACGACAACGACAAGGACAACAACAACAACAAAAAAAATAACGGTTTACTACGAAAATTATCTTTTCAGGTTATTACGTAAATTATTATTGCCGCTAATTCTGGATTTGCGTGAGCATAAATGAATGAATGATGATAATAATTCAAAAGAGCCAAGCCAGATCAGACCAGAAGACTAAAAATTACAATTGTCGGATGACCACCACCACCACCATTTTGGATGATGATCATAACCATAGATTATGTAACGATTCCGTATACATAAAGATAGAGAGAGAGAACGAGCGAGCGAGAGACAATGACACCTGTGCGTGTGTTCACCACCATCATCTTGATTGGATGGCCTCACATACACATACACAAAACCTTGAAGATACTTTTGACAGATACTTGACATATTCGACCACCAATACAGTACCTGTGGTGGCTGATAATGGCTGATTTTTTTTTTGGTGGCCGGGAAGTGAGGATGACCGGCCTGAACAAGATTTGACTTGTTATGCCGGTTCATCCTCACTTCAATAAGCATGATGCTTGCGCAATATGGTCATGGTCGTCGCGCCTTCTACTAATAATCCACGGCACGATTCAAAATGGTTTTAGCTAGTCGGATGGGTGGATTGATGGATAATCCCCTAATGAATAATTAATAATAATAATTAAGACATGATGTTTTTTTCTGTGCCGTTGCTGATGATCATGATCATGATGATCATGTTTGGGATTTTAATTTAATTTAATTCAATTAAAATTTTGCCAAACTTAATTTGGCACATTCCTTTCTATCTTTCTCTCTCTCTCTCACGCGTACGTCCTTTCTGGACGGGACCGCAAGGGGAGGTCCCATGGGAAATTTCAAATTGGATTTGGCGGGAGGGAGGGAGGGGCGTTGCAACAGGTTTCATTGCCAAGGCCAGTGTGTGTGGCAGAAATGTACAGGCAGGCAGGCAGGCAGGCTTTAGTGCATGTTACGTAAAAATGATGGCAGTAGTGGTGGCCAGTATCTTCTTCATATTGAGGTGGGTACAAGACATATGAAGAGCCAGTGAGTGAGAGAGAGGCCATTATTAGATGATTGGACAGTTCGTCATTAATGGGTTGGCTTAGCTCAATATTACACACGCACACACTCAAACATACAAACATCCGGGATTGATAAATTGTGCGTGCGTGTGTGTGTAGGTACGCTTATGTTGGCTAATGTGGATGGGCAAAGCGGCTTGGCCAAACACATCTCTCTCGCTCTCTCACACGCAGTTCACTGACTGTTCATCGACACATCTTGGCATTGAAAATTAAAAGAGGAGAGGAAAGGAAAGCCAAGCCAAAGATTCGTCAAACCCTATCCAAATAATAATAATAATAATTATGATGATGATAATGAGAAAGGAAGAAAGAAAGCAAGAAATATGAAGAATGTGATGTGATGTGTTCATAAATTGCATTTCACGATTATTTAATGACACATCATTTATGAAGGGAGCAAGCTATCTAGATAAAGGTAAACCTTTCCAAAAAAGATAAATGTTAAGATTAGCCAAAATGTTAGCGAATGTTACCTCATTGAGAAACTCATTTGCACATAGTTATGTTAAATGTTTTGTTTTGTTTTTTCGGTGTGTGTGTGTGTGCGCAGAGGTACCGCCTGGCCGGATGGTTCGTGGATGTGTGTTCATAATCAAAAAAAAATAAAGATGATAATAGCCACCACCAGTTGTTGTTGTTGTTCGTACGGGCAAAGTTACTCGGGCGCGCACCACCACCAGGTTATCACCAAAAATGGACACAACCTGACCTGACCGACCGACCGAAAAAATATGACCAATTGTCGTTTTTTTTGGTGAACTAACAACTGACTAACTGAATTGAACTCAGATCCCAGGCACCCGACCTGACCATGATCATCATCAATCAATGAACAACAACCGTCCATGGTCGACGACGACGACCAAGACGATCAAGACGACCACGAAGAAAATCTTCACAATATTCACAATCGTTGCGAAATAAGTTTCGCTACCTTGCCAAAAAAAAGGCAACCTCCGTAATCATCACCTCGAATCATAATAATCATCATGGTGGTTGTCAACATGGTTGCGCACCACGATCACCGCAAACAACGACCACGACCATGGCAGCATCGAGGGCATCAGAGCCCAAGCCATCATCATCATCAACATCATTGTATAATTGGTGGACAAAATGTCTACCACTGGAGGAGGAGGTTGAACGCACACATACTCAACCTGGCTGGCTGGTTGATGATGATGATGATGATGATGGTCACTTCAACCATCAATGATTCTATGTCAGTTGGTTGGCTGATTACTGCTGCTGTTTTGGCCTTGGTGTGGGAAACTGGCAACGAAAAACTAAAACTAACTTAACTTAACTTAAACTTAAACTAAACTGAAACAAAATGAATAAAACTAACCAATCAACCACCAGGCTAACCTAACTTTAACTAATAATATACGGTTGGTAGAGCGAGAGCAACCGTCAGTTAGTCAGCCAGCCAGCCAGCCAACCGCCCAGGTAAGCTTAGGCTGCTGCTGCTGCTGTTGCTGTTGTTTCCAGCATGCATGCATGGTGTTGCTTGGCACCCTGAGCAAGCGTTAATGAATCTTCTTCTTCGTATTTCTTCTTAAATTGGCGGCATACCAGAAAGAGAAGCCAGAAACACACAGCCAGCGAGAGAGGGAGAGAGTGTGCTAAATGAGATTTGTAATAAAACAATAATAATAATAACAACATCATCAAGCAAGCAAGCCAGCCAGCCAAAATAAAATGGGCGTACATGTTGAAAACAGGTTAAACCTTCGCCCCGCCCCCCACACAACAAGCCTAAATTTCAAACAAACAAAACAAAAAGGTTGGCTGGTTGTAGGTGAATCCAATGATTGATTGATTGTGTTTTGGCACACAGAACAGAAACAACCAAAAGGATTAAGCACACACACGCACACAGTGGGTTAATTTACTTGCAAACCTAAAATCAACGAGAGAGAGAGAGAGAGAGAGAGAGAGTGAAAGTGAACAAATGGGCGTGGCTTCGTTGTGTCTACGTGCGCGAGAGGGAGAGAGTAAGAGAGAGTTGCAGCCAGTGACAGTGTGTGCGTGTATGTGTTAGAGCCGTGTGTGAAGCCACACCCACACCTATTGGTTTCAACCGACACGCCCATCCGAAGGCAGTGTAACTTGAGAAAACTTAATACTTTAACCACCTAACCAAAAATAAATAAATAAATTTCCACCGTGATCAGAATATAATCTAATAATGTTGTTAATCTAATTTCTCAGTTTCTCAGTCTTCTAGATTTCTAGATTCTAGATTTCGTCGTCGTCGTCGACGAAGTTTTCCAACCCTCTGGCGTAGTGAAACCAAGAAGACGAAGAAATTCTTCCAGCTTTCTTCGAGAAAATGTGCCAAAGGTGTCCACACACCAACACACATTCAGACCCGACCAGATCAGACCAGAAGCAGCTCGAAGAAGCAGCAGAGCTAGACCCAAGAACGCGTGAGACACACGGTGTGTGTGGATCAGGCCATTTTTCGTTTTCCCTTAAAGTAGAGTTGCTGCTTCTCGACCATTCGACAAAACGACCAGCGAACGAGCAAAAAACCATTGAATGACCCGAGGTCAGAGACGAAGACGGACGAAGACGACCAAGACGACCAAGTCTTTAACAAAAAGGTCCAACAAGAATTTGTATTCTCGGCACAAACTTACAAACACTCGCGCACACACCAAAAGTCTTGAAAACAAAAATTACCACCACTAAGGGTAGTGGTGATGGTTTGTTCTCCTCAGGTAAAGATTGTTGCTTGCTTACCTGGCTGGCCGGCTGTTGTTGATGATGATTGGTTCATAGGTAAACCATTCTCAATCACACACAAACACACATATTATACTTGCACACTTGCACTTGCTTTCGCACACACACACCAAACAACACAGGCAACCAACTCTCCAAAAAAACATGTCCAACCATCATCAACAACGATCAACGATCATTGTAAAATGGTGTGTGCGTGCCTGTATGGCGATGGTCGTGTTGTTGATGGTGGTGGTGGTGATGGTGGTGATACAAGAAACACTTTTCAATTTTATATCCACCACCACCATCAAGAGAAGACGACGACTAAGACGAAGACGAAGACGTTGGTACGACGACGAGGCAACGATAATAGCAAAGCAAAGCAGCGAAACCTCGAGAAATACGAGCGAGAGATTTGAGCAAAAAAAAAACAGCAAAATTTTCTTGGGGCTTTTGTCGTTCGGGTTAAATGTTTGGCTGTTGTTGTCGTTGTCGTAGTCAAGGTTTGAGTACACGGTAACGACAACAACAAAAGTAATACCAAACACACGAAGGCTACACGACGACGATCATCACGCGGCAGCTGCTGTGTGCTGCTCTCGGACATACCATGGCCGCGCCACTGGTTGTTTGGGAATCAAAAAGATATTGATGGTCAAGAATGGAGAGAGCTAGAGCTAGAGACCGAGAGCTAGAGACATTGACATGGAATGGTTCTGGGGATGATGGCCCTAGACGACCATTATGATGGCCTGCTCTAGGCCCAGAAGCCCTGAAAGACAAAACCAGCGTGTGCGCTGGACAACACCGAGCCGAACCGAACAACAGTAGTAATGGTGGACAAACAAACAAACGAAAATCTAAACAAAGCAAAGACAAAAAGACAAAAAAAGACCTTGCGAACCTTGCAACCAACTGCCTAAATTGGCCAGGCAATCAACCATCATGATGATCATGATGGGCCTTGGTGGAGCTCGTGGTGGATCCACCAGCTTGTGAATCTCGTAAAAGAGGTCAAAAATTCACCTACCTACCTCATCGGTTGTGGTGGTGGTGGTTGCTTAGTGGTGGATCCAAATGCCAAAATGATGATTTAACACCAGAAATGTCCACAGATGGATACACGATCGATGTGAAAATCCAACACAACAGCACGAATCAGACAGGACAGACGAAGGCGGATTGCGGAAATCCTTCGAGGGCAATTCGATCCGAATACACAACCGTCATATAATCATCAAGCATCAAGCACACCACACCTTGGAGCAGCAAACTCTTTGTTTTTTTACTTGTTGTCGTCGTCGTCGTTGTTACCGACAATCACACACTACCAATAACAATAACAATAACAACAAGTTGTTGTTGATCCGAATTAGGCCGAATCAATGAACCAGATTTCCCGAAGATCCCAAATGATTCTTGATTATACCATTACGTTGATGATGATGATGATGGTGATTAGCATGAATATGATCAATGATCAATCGATTGATCACAACCACCGGGTCACCAAATGTCACATACACACACAAACACACACAGTTGATTCACTAAAATCAATCAATCAATCAATCAATCAATGGATGGATCGATGGCGCCCAATTGTTCTGGCCGGGAAATTCAAATTTCAAATCAAGCGCCCGACAATCCCGTACATTTCATTTAATGATCCGTTTTGGGCTAAACACCGAAATTATGTAATTACATTACATCATAAACGAACGCAAAATCGAAATCCGAAACGGAAAATCGAAAAAAATATGTTTCGGATCGAATATTTCTTGTTTTTTGGATTGTTTGTCGCGCCCGGATTTTTAATGACGCCCGATGACACACACACAATCTTAATGAAGATGAAGATGATCAACAACAGAAAAAAATGGTCAAGTTTGCTTCGAATTTTTGGTGATCAACTTGGTCTTCGTCGTCGTCGTCGTTATCGTCTTGATGGTAAATGGGCTTCTTTAACACTGTTGGCCATGGCCATTGTCTGCGCATAATGACTGGCAATCGAGCTGAGCGGAGCGGTGCGGTGCGCTGTGCAGTGCAGTCTTGCGCTTGGCCAAACCAAACACGATATGGCCATCCACAAGCTGGAAGCTTAAACACACCAACAGCATTTGGAAACACTATGTGTGTTTGTGTATTGTATCGTATGCGCCTGTGCTACTACCGACCAATCACATTGGCTTGTAATGGATTTTGGGCAGGAGCAGCAGCAGCAGCACGATTTGCTACAGCGCACAACAACAACAACGACAACAGCCAACAACCAACAACCATACACAAGCCGTTGGTGCACTTGCACACATACACCGCTTGTGTCTCTCTCGCTCGCTGTGTGTATGTGCAGCCACCATTGGCTTGTGTGTGTGCCAGCAAAAATCCAAGCGATCTTTGGCGGTAAATTTGAAACCAGCCAAATATAACCAACTCGAAAATATCAAACCAATGTGACAATCCTCTGGGCCTAGCCTATTGGATACAGTGGATTTCTAGCTGGAAATTGTATCCTTTTTAATTTTGGGTTTTTTTGGTTAAAATTCACACATCTCACTGAATGATTTGCTTGCTTGGTGTGAGCGCGTTTTTCTGGTGTTTTTCAGCGGGCTGAAACCCGTCATTGAATCGGTCGCCACTTTTTCTGGGCCACATTTTCGCTTTATGAATAAGGGAGATGGTGGTGGTGGTGCGGGTTTCTACCCGGCTCGTTCCATTTTTTTGGTTCGCATTCGGCGGGTGTCCGCAGCAGCAGTATTCATTTTATATTATTATTGGCTTGGTCTATTGTCATATCACCGATCCTCACGCAAACACGACAAAAACGGTGATGAATGGTGATGGAAGATCTTCTTGCTTTTTTGCTTTCTTCCTCTCTCTCCTAGGGTCTGGATCGCTCGACCTTGTCTCTCTTTCTCCCTCTCTCGCTCCGGCTCTCGCTCTGGCTCTCTCGCTCCATCCCGACCCTGTTCCTCTCACCTCGGCAATCCTCGGTCCACACACGCAACCCTCAAATCTGGGATGAACAAAAAAAATGAAATATTTTTCGTTTCGTTTTTTTGGGATTTTTTTTCTCTTGCTCGCTCTGTCTGGATCGTTGCTCGGGATTCATTCATTGAATTCATTCAATTCATTCATTCAGTTTCCGCTAGTGGGAGGTCAAAGGTTATTATTATATAATATTTAATAATAATAATAGTAATTGTTATTGTGATTATTGCGATTATTGTTGTTCGGGCAAAGTTTTCATCATCATCATCGTCTTCTTCTTTTTATGCCCGTGGTAGAGACGATACGAAACGACCAGGCAAAAAATGCTTCCAGTGCTGGCCCGAGAGCCCCGAACGGTCGCCGCCAACAATCATGATGAGGATGCTGCTGGTGGTGGATGGTGGTGACGACGACATGGACGACATGGACGACGACGACGAGTCCACGGGCTCAAATCTTTCAGAGGGTTGTTGTTGTTAATCGCGGTGCTGGATTCTGCTTCTGCTGACTGCTGGCTGCTGTGGCTGGCTGCTTTGGCTCTCTTTTCTCGAGGAAAACATTAAATTGATTGTTATTGCACTTTATTATTATTATTATTACTGCGCAATGTGTAGTCGGTCGGTTGAATGGTGTTGGCCTTGGATCCGAGGTCTCCAATTTTGGATCGAGTGCATGTGTGCGAGTGTGTGAGTGTATCTCTGGTCAAAGCGGGCTTAAACTGGTTGACCAATGGTTGATTGGTGTGCATGTGCGGGTGCGGATGAAACGGTTCGGTCAACAGTTCGGTCAACGGTCAGCCAACCATAATTTCATTTCCATTTCCATTCAATCAAGTTGAGTCAAGAATCATGGCCAGAATCCACCACCACCCTTGATGTATCAATGGGGATGAGGATGGGGACGATGGTTGTGAATCCATTGTGAATCCATTTTGGGAAAACTCTCTTCTGCTTTTGCTTTGGATTTGGAGAGTGGAGCATCTGGAGTGGTGGTGACGATGATGATGATAATACTTACAATTATCGTTCCGTCTAGTTGTTGTTCTTGGAACCACACCACACCACACACCAAGCAAGCAACGATAATGGCTTCAATAATAATAATGATAATAATAGCCCAAATGGTTCTTATGTAACTTGGATGGCGTGTTCGGGTGGCGAACTAGCTTAGATTGTTTGTTTCTCTGTTTTGTTTTGTATTGTTTCTTGTTTGTTATGTAATGTAATGTAATGTTTATAATCCTTGACATCTCATTAACTTTGTCGCCGGGTCGTTGTTTGGTTCGACTTGGTTTGATCTTAATGATCTTAAAGCTACACCCACCTATCGCTATCCAGGATCCACCATACGATAAAATGATGATGTTTTGAATAAATTATCATCGAAACAAACAAAACAAAAATCGAACCAAAGAATAGAATAGAATCCTCCTCCTTCAACCAGAGAATCCAATTCCATCCTAATCGTTATGTAATGTCTTTTTCTTATGTTTCACTCGCTCTCTCGGTCTCTCATATCATTTACCGATGCTCGGATTCTGATGATGATCGGTTTCAAATTTCTCAATTGTCTTCGCTTGCTGCTTGCTTTCGTTTGCTTGGTTTCACATTCTTCATTTGGAAAATCTGGGTTCAGATCCCGGGTTTCCGTTGTCTACAAGTTCCGTTACAAGTTCATTCAGTTGATTTCACTCCCCTCGGAAAAAGCCAAGCGAAATCATGCCCAAAAATTCTAGGAAACGTCTAAATTCTCGGTTAGGTTCAATTAAAGTCAACACAACACAATCATGGAACATAGTGTTTGTTCATTCTGTCTGTCAGTCAGGTTTCAGGAACATTTTCAGATATTCCTAGTCGTTTTTCTCTACTCGCTGTACTCGTGTTTCTACCAAACCTAACCAGGGAGACAGAGACAGACAGAGGGAACCACGTTTGATTGAACGAACAAAACGAACAGAACGAACATCCCCAATCACATCTGCAATTGTCAATGGCTTTTGTGCGTCAATGCGTGTGTGTCTGCGGCTGTCGTGGTGTTGGTGGTGGTGGCTTGTGATTCGCTTAGCCAACCAGATAAGAATAATTGTATAAAAGCAAGAGCGAGCGAGAACAAAAAAAACAATTAAGGGGCAGTGACTAAAATAGGAAACGAACAACGAGAAAGTGAAATAGAAGAAGAAGAACAAACGAACGAAACAAAAACCAATCAACCCCATAGCCCTAGCTTGGTCCAGCCCTTTAGTCGAAACCAAACCAATCGATTTGCTTTGATAATGATGATGATGATGATGGTGGCCAAAATGATTCAATGTGAATGTGCCTAGCTGTTTAGCTATTGGTGCTATTGGTGCTGGTGTGTGTGCACACCAAAACGGTTGTTCAAGTGTGTCCACATTGTATGAATTTCTCACACACACAAGCAAAACCAATGGGGCTTGGCCAATGGGGCTTTGGGATTTCTGGTCCAATTATTTCCTGGATACAAGAGACAAGAGAAAAAAAATCAGACTAGCACAAATTCAAGATCATTAGCGTGGAATTAGTGAAGTCGAGTGAAGTGTGTGCAGCGACAGCGGCAGGTGTGTTCCATTTTTATTTTTCGGGATTTTGGACCGGTGTTTCCCGGAAACTTTTCCTTGGGAGAAAATTTCCGGAAACTTTTTTTCGAGAAAATCATTTCCGAAAATCAATTCCATTCAGCACCATGGTGATTGGATCACGTGCCACGTGTCAAATTTTCGGTGGTCACAGAATGGTCATGCTGTGACCTAGTGTGCTTGATGGAAGAGCTCGTGGTTGCTGATGAGATTCACACAATTTTTTGGTCGGTTTTCGAAGTCTTCGAGTTCTTGTTCTTGTTCTTCTCCTTGTTCTCGTTGCTCTTTGGCCAGGATCCTTCCTAATTAAATGGGCATTAATCATCGTGATCAATGTGCCCGGAGGAGTACATCGAACAATGGTTCAACATCGTCCCAACAACCAATTATAGCCATTTATATTTATATATATATGGCCTCCCTTGACCTAATGTGCTTACATTATAATGATAATGATGATGATGATGATAATAATAATAAATTGAAAAAAACAACCAACAACCACCGAAAAAGTGGTGGAAGATCCAGGAACATTTAATTTATAGTCTGTGGCCTTGTCGCTGTTGCTGTGTTGGTGTGTGTGTCCATTAATTTCCATTTTCCAATACTGGATCATATCTGGTCTGGTATGGACTCTCGATCCGAGGCCCAACATTCATTCATTTACACTGTTTCGTGTGTTTCATCGTTATTCTCGATCATTTGTCAATGGTGGCCCAAAACTGACTGACTGACCAACCGTACGACCAACCAACCAACACTGGAATGACTGACTGACTGACTAAGTGACCGACCGTACGGTCCAGGTCCGCTAATGGCAACCTTTTTTCTTTGTTTTTTTTCTCACCATCATCATCGTTATTGCATTCTGTATCGATTTTTCGTTTGTCCATTCCCTGTCTGTCTGTCTGTCTGTCTGTATGTTTGTTTGTGTTGTTGTTGTTGTTGGTTTTTCATTAACATTCAACCACTGTTGTAGCCATTTTGCTTGGTGGTCGCCAATGTTGCCTTTTCATTTCGCTGGTTTCATGCTTAAAACAACGAGCTAGCTAGCTAGCAAGCGAGAGACAGAGCGAAAGCGAGAGAGAAGGAGGGTGAAAAATCACCCCGAAAATTCAATCAATGGCAATCTATTCTAATTGGACTTTTTGGGCCATTTCTCTCTCTCTCTCTCCTTCTCCTTGTCTTGCTATCTGTTTCGCTCTGTCGGACCCTTGTCTCTGATCCTTATCGCATTTCAACAAATGACCAATGGCCCATGTTAGCATCCTGCAACACACACACCAACACACCCGGACACGATAGAGACAGGGCGGTGATGGTTGTTGGTGGTGCATTTGGAACCCGAGAACGACGACCACGGCTTGAAGAGAAGAAGGGTTCAGCCAATTTTGTTGTTTCGGTTGTTGTTGTCGTTGTCAATGTCGTTGTTTCCTTCACTGCTGCTGCTGATGATGATGCCGATGCTGGATCTCTGGTTATGATAAATGATCAACAAGAATACACACACACACACGGACACACCCAACAACACCATAATGGCAATCGTCAGAATCGAATGATGATGGATCCTTGGAAAGGGAGAACGAATATTGTATGGAGGATGGTGGTGGTGGGGTTCGGGTGGTGAAACAGAAAAACATTCAATGGATTCTTGAGGGATTTCCTTTTATGTGTGTGTGTGTGTTTTGTATGGAACGATGGAACGATTTTGTTGTGGAGCTTTCGGTTTCGGTTTTTTCCAAAAAAAAAATCAAAAAAAAATATCAAATTACAATCAAACGACGACGACGACGACTACGACCAAAAAAGTAGAGAGAAACGACGATGTTCTGTTGACTGTGGAACACGAGCAAGCATTATGTGCATGTGTTTCAAACGGAAATGCTTGAATACAAAACACACCACAGAGAGAGAGGGGGTATTCGGGAGTTCCATCCATAAATCCTGGTACCCCCAGGATACTGCTGCTCATCCAGGGGATACAAACATGGTGTTTGATTTGATTGTTGTTGAACAACATTGTTGGTCATAATGTCATAAATCTTTTATAATTATCATGTATCCCTTTTTTATTGGTTGATTTTCCCCAATACAACTTCTTCTCGCGCACACACACAAAGACGCGCGCGCTCGCGTACAATTTCGTTCCGGTCTTGACACTGGCACTGGCAAACTGATAGAATATCAATGGGGATCTGATCTGGTCTCCTCTGGCCTAGGAGGTCCGAGAACGAGATGCAATTGGCAATCGTAGCCAGTGTCTTAGATCCTCTGGCTCTCGCTCTCTCATTGGCTGGCTTGGATCCCTCTCTTCCCTCTCTTCCCCTCTCTTCATTATTATCACTAAAATATTTTTGGCTATTTTTGGCTTCTAATGGCTTTATGGTCACCAGTGGAAAAAAAATCCATCGATCCAATCCACTGGGTTTTCGTGGTTGAGGGTTCTTCGAATCGTCCAACAAGCGATAAAGCGAGGATTCAATGGAAAAAGCGGGAGACAGAGAGCGAGAGAGCGCGATTCTATTTCTAGGTCCCTTCATCCAGACCAGACCAATGTTTTTGGTTGGTTGTTTGTTTCGTTTCGTGTGTGTTTTGGCACTAATAGCCATAATAATGATGGAGGCGGTGATGGTTGTACGCTTCAACTTTTCGGTTTGTTTCATTGAAACATGTTCTTGTTTCTTGGAAAATTTCGGCTCACTTCAAACCCAAAAATGTAGAAAAATAATTTGAAAAACAAAAGCAAAAACTACGCAAAACGGCCAAGGAAAACCGGCCATCCGGCCATCTCTCAACACCACCGACGACGACGACCAAACATGACAAAATATCCAATAAAATAAATAATAATAATACGAAGGACACACCAAAAACACCCGGAGACATGTTGAAAAAAATTTTTGAAAATTGACCACCACGGTTGTCGGTAATTGCCTAGGTCTCTCTCTCTCTCTCTCACTGTCCTTGTATTTGTTTTTTTCATTTCATTGTTGTTTTGGTTGTGTGTACATTTGTTTGTACACAATTATTTAGTGTTCAGTCTCTGTGTGTGTGTGTGTGTGTGAAAATGTGCGAAAAAAACCCGAAAAAACGAAACTAAAACAAAAAAACATCGACATGTTTCATGTTTCACAGCAACAACACTTGTGAACATGGCCAATCGGTCAACCAATTGCAGAGTGGGGGGTGTGGCTATGTTTGATGTTCAATCAATGTGTGTGTTCTAAATGTTGTTACTCATCGATGGAAGGGCGGGGCGTAATACACTTTTTTTGGCTTTAAATAATGAAACGTAGTACGTACGTACATTTGTACGTTCATTTTTGTTTTAAGCTCCGCCTATTATTTTGTATGGCTAACTGTCTGTCTGTCTTTCTCTATGTAAGTGTGCGTGTGTGTGTGTGTTTGAGCCCTGTCATCATTCGTCATCATTCGTCATCATTGACAATTGGCCATGGTTCACACACACACACAGGCACACAGACATACATAGCAACAGCCCCTCCCATTCCCTTCAAAGCCAGCCCTAGTTAGCTGCTGCTGTAGCTGCTTGTGCTAATTAAATGCTTTCGGTAGCCTAGCTGCTGCTGCTGCTGCTGTGGTAGCAAGCAAAAACAAAAGTCCTAAACCTAATTATTATTGAAATCATAATAATTAATAATTATGATGATCATGCTGATCATGATGATGATGGTGATGATCATAATGATTGTCAAGCAAGTTTTACTGATGACCTCGGACAAAAATATTTTCGGTTTATGTGTTTTGTTTTGTGGTTGTTGCTTTGGATCCAAAGAATTAATCAAAAATTCAACACACACACGTAGAAAGACAATGGATGATTTCTGTCATCACCTTTCTTTGAACATAATTGATGCCTTGTGCAGCATTATTAGCTTTAGCATTATTAGCAGCAACAGCAGCAGAAACCTATGGCGTTTGGTTTGATGTTGATGTTTCTCACACAGCAAACAGCAAACAGAATTAAGGGAAAGTAAATGACAAGGGTGTGGGCGTGTATGTGGGTGTGAACGGGAGAAACAAACAAAAAAAAAGTTTGTCGCTAAATCTTATTGTTGTTGTTGTCCGTTCAACTTTTTGTTTGCATGTTTGCTTGTATGTTGGTATGCTTGGTCGCGCGCTGGTTTGATTATCAATCTTTCAAGAATCCTTGTCATTCTGGTTCCTAAACAAAACATAAATCACACCGTCTCAAGACGTTTTGACAAAATCCCCCCCCCAAAAAAAAACAACATTAACCAATAACAAAAACGACAAATGACAAGGCCAACAACAACAACACGGCCATCTCGACCATTGCATCGCTTGTCAAAAAACAAGCAAGCAAACAGCCGTCAAGAAAAAACCACCAGAACAAGCAAACCGCATCAATTTTTTGTGCGTTTTTAAAAATTGGCCAAAATAATTTACAGGTTGAAATCCGTTATAATTCGAAGCATCTGAACTTATGCAAGAAATCGACCAAAACCAAAATCAAATCTTGAATGCGCGCTCAGACTCAAAGCTCCTCCTACTCGTACATTTTGCAGGCATTTTGCAGCGTACGATTTCAATGTGCGTGCGTCAACAATATAGGCGGCGTGGGCTCCACATTGGCTCAACGCCAAACATCTTTGCATTCGATTGATGGATATATGTGTGTGTGTATGGATGTGGATGCGGATGTCAGCATCGATTCAGTGTATATTTGACCTGAGGCTTGATTACTCACTCTCTCTCTCTCTCTCTCTCCATGCTCCTGGTTCGACATATTTGATGTGTGATTGACCTGATTTTTTCCCGCCAATTTTTCCGATGAAATAATATTAATAATCATAATCATAATAATAATATTCACCCAAACACACCCACACACACAATGAAACCTATATGATGCAAATTATACCTATAATTCTTTTTTCAAGCATCTAGCTAGCTTTCCAAGAATCCATGAACGTATGAATTTCGGTTTCGGTTTGTGTGGGTGTGCTCTAGTGCAATCAATAATTTATTCAGCTTTTAAGTTGTTGTTGTTGGAGAAATGTGGAGATTATATAAATGCAAACTTGCAATAAGCACATTTACCAAAAAAAAGGAAAGGATAGGATAGGCTTTGATAGGCCCAGATATCAAACGCCCTATTATATTATGTTTCATATTGTGTTGTATTATTATTATAACCCCATCTGCTAGATAGGATTGGTTATAGTCGCTTCAGGCTATAAATTGAACAACAATACCAAAGATTCAGATTGGAAATTCAGAAAATGAAGAATCTTCAATCTGAATCAAATAATTCACACACTGCAGTGTACAAAAAATGTAGGACGCCCTAAACACGGATCGAATCGATTTGATTCGCCCCTTTGGTTCTGGTTCATCGAAACATTCGACACTAACTTCGATGCTGCACACACTAACAAATCGATCTGATGGCATTCAATTGTATTATTTGAAAATTTTAAAAAATAATTTTAATTTTAAGCTCCTTCCCGCGGCTTCACAGCAGCGACATCTTGTGTTGAGAAAACGAATCATGCTGAAAGTTTTAATTCTTGTCACAGAATGGATATTTATCGCTGGTTTGCAGATAATGTTTACCGGTAACCTTGATCGTGTGATCAGCTTCATAGCCCATGACACTGTCGGTTGGTTTGCATAAGCCATTCTGATAATCATGATAATTATTACATAAATGTCCTTTGAATTGACATTTGGCGCTAAGCGATGCTTCATATAATATGGGCGCTGCACGATGATTGCAAGTGATTCCGCTGCCAATATGGCACCATGGTTGATGATTACCACCATTCGGATAGAAATCAATGTGTGCATATGGTTCGGTAAAACCTAATTCATTAAGCAAAATATTGTTTCCAATATTAGTATGGATACCATCCACATAATCGGCATCTTTTTTGGTTAGAAATGCGCCTGGATGTCCTTCAAACAATGGTCCGGCAGCATCCAGCCCGGTGATTCGGCCGTATTTCCATCCAAAATGTTTTTGAGAAAATTTCCCGGCAAAACCAGCTACCTGGGCGCCTAAAGAGAAGCCAATCAAATAAACTTTCTTAGGATTAACCGAAATCTGTTTTATCAATTGATTGGTAAACACGGCAATCTCATCTCCGGCCACTTCACAATTGCTTGCGGCTTTTGTATATAATCCATCACATCCTTTGGACCAATCAACCAGAATCACCGTGCCTACATCGTTTGAAACGTGTTTCAGCATGGAATTTTTAATGTTCACCAACACATCACACGTGTATTCGTTTCTATATCCATGAATGATGATGGCCAATTTTTTCTCGATATCAATCACATCCAATGTATTCTTTTGGTTGATATTCAATTGATATTCCTTGTCAGGATTGTCCGATTTGAATGCGTAGTATTGCATATCGATCTCTTTTGGTGAATCAGGCAACTGCAAAGTATGTCCCATTGGTCCAGTTAAATTGAAACAACCCAAATGTTCATAGCAAACGGATTCCCGGAAACATTCAGCATCGATTTTAAGATTTTTCTGCTGTTCCAAATCATAGATGGCGTTGGCGATGGCGTCAACGAATATTTCTTCATCACCGGATGTTTTCAGATGGTTAGGCTGGCTCGGAGCAGATTGAGCTAGCACTAAAAACAATAAACCAATCAGAAATGAGAACATCATTTTGGAATCCATTTGTTTCGATGTTGTTTGATGAGTTTGGCACCAGTACACCTTCACTGACTGACAATGACAGACAATCGGACAATTGGCTTTTTATAAACGGAACACACACACACACACACACACACACCTGTTTTGAAACGATCATTTTGGTGATTTGATTAGCTAAATCCTTGAATCCAGCAACAACAATAACAACACTGTCAAAAAATATACTACAGTTATCCAATGTCAATGTCAATCCAATCATTTAATTCAATCTGATTCGATTCAATTTGCCAAAAAAACCCTCAGCAATTGAGGCTTTAAACAATCACGCACCAAAAGTACAACGACGACAATCTTGCGGTGACAATAATCAACACATGTCCTTTTTCATAATTAACGACATGATATACCGGGATCATAATTGGAACCGCTTCTAATCCGAAACGGTGTTAATCCAGAATTTTTTTTTAATTACTTTGCTTAACATTTTATTATTATTATTATTATTATTCTTTGGATTTTAAACAAGAACAATTATAATTTTCATCTAATCTAATCTTTATTCAATCTAATCTTAATTCAATCTGATCTAATTTAATTTATTAATTCAATTAAATTGTGTCCCGGAGAGTAAGAGAGAGAGAGAGAAACCCCTGATCAAGCCAACAAATACCGTCGTTGCTGCAAACTGGATTGAGAAATTTAAGCAATTAGGTGGATGACATGAATGGGACATATTTTCAAGTATTTTAGTTAGAATTTGATCGAATCAAAGTTCACACAAAGATTGGTTTTGGAATATTCTTTAGTACCGTTACGGCCGCCCGCCCCAACCGCATTGGTCAATGTGGATGGCATGGATATTGGAGTGGCCGGTGGTGGCAAATCGCTTGAATAGATCATGCCTGTTTCATATAAATTGGCATCATCTTCATTGCGATAATAATCGGGTGGCAAACCCTGATGGTCCGAATGGATCATCATTCGTGGATCGTTCATCATCGATGAGAATGGATCGTTTGATCCGGTCATACCACCATTCTTGTCCATGCTCACATAGGATTGTTCGCGCATCTGTGTGGACATTTTCTTGGCCATTCGACGTACATGTATCAATATGATGAACGATGCCATGAACAATATTACTATTCCGGCCGTACCATAATATTTCAAATATTTATTATCAGTCAAACGCTGTCCCCAAACCAACGTGTTCAGGTTGCTTGATGATTGTTGTGGATAATAATAATGATGATAATAATATCGTCGATTACTACGGAAACGGCCACGATACTTGTTCAGGTCGCAAATCGGCTCAATCATGGTGGTTGTCTTGTTGGAATTTTCCGGTACGGTCATTTCTGTGGGCAATGTATGACTTTCAAGAATCCATTGACCACCGGAACCACAACGATAACTAGTAAACGGTACAACACTATGCGTTACCTGTATGCAACGTAGAAATGCTCGTGATTGTGGTGCTACCGCTCTGTTTAAATGATCCAATTGGAAATATTCAAACAAAAATTTTGTCGCATCCGGTAATGGTGGTGGATTACGGCACCAATCTTTTGGTAAGCAAAGTATGTTGGAAAAATTTTTCGGCCACCATTGTGGAGCTTTTCCATCTTCATTCGAATCGCACGTTCGTTCCAGGAATTTCGATGCGGATATTAGATTTGTTTGATATGAAGCTTCCGAATGATTTAGGTTGGAGAGAAGCTCCAATTTCATCTCCATCTCCATATCGGCAATACGATATCCGTCCATACAGCTATAGCCGGCGATCATTTTTCCGTTTGGACGTTCAATTTTAGCCACTGTACCATAGACCGGTATGGATGGTTGCCCACAATGATCCAATGCAACATGAAACAATCTTGATCCACAAAATTCTATAGATTCAGTAGGATTAATTGGTTGTTGTGGTTGATCCGGATCATGATCACCATGATCTTCAAATTTGATTTGTACCATCCAAGATCTCATCAGATCATCATATACATTATTCAATGGGCAATCGAACACAACAAATTCGTTGGTTACATTCTTGTCCACATTCATCGCTAGATCTTTGTTCAAGTAACATGGTTTTTGATCGTCAGTCAGAACGGACATTTTGATCAAAGCAAATTCTGTTCGAACATGTTTATCCGTTTGGTGTTCATGTTGATCCATTATATCTTTCCAATGGATTTGTTTGGTTTGATTGTAAATATCATGCTCGTTCCATTGGACAAATTCAAGAAAGTTTTTATTCTCTTCGATCTCTACACCATTCTCACCATGATCATAATCGTCGTGGTCCGAGGAATTCACCTGATGATTTGGTTCATTCTCATCGTATGATGAATTTTTTGTTTGCAAGAAATTTTCCATGGTTTTCATCAATTTTCTATTCCAATCGTCCACAATTTTATTGTGTTTGATAATCAATACAATACGAGCTATTGTTTTGCTTGTTTTTGGTTGAAATTTCATTTGAAACGTTATTGTTTGTCCATGATAAGTATTGTTAGCATCCAATCGTATACAACCGGTGGTTTTCGAATAATTGTGATTGTCGGCTTTGGCCAACAAATCAATTCGATTCGGAACATAACCTCGGTTTTCACTGACATCGATGATTTTACTTGGGACGACATCGATATTTTTTAAGCAAAAAATATCACTATTATTCCAACGATTATCATTACATTGAATATATGTTTCGCTTTCGATGGACATCCAAGACCGATTACCAGACGTGGTATTTATGGCTCTATTCGATGGTCGTCGATGTTTTTGTTGGTTCTTGTTCGGACGGGATAGTACACCAATCAATCCATTCATGCATTGAATCCGGAATGATTGTTTCTCTTCGAAATAGATCCATTTATCGTTGGCATCGATCGGGCGGCCAACTTGGTTGAACAAACGTGCCAAATATGGTAGATCCGGATAACCGCATCTACATTCTGCTTGATCCGGAACATGGCTTACAAAAGCGATGGCCATTATAAACATTAACAGATTGATTTTGATCGCCATTTTTTTTCGATTTGAAGTCAAAGAATTTCAGTGTTTCTGCTACCAGAATCAAGGCTAGAATGAAAAGGACAATCCAGCGAATAATGTCCAAATGCAGAATCTTTGTTGCTGTTGTTGTCGCTGTTGTTATGGTGATTTTGGTTTTGTTCGGGAAGACGAACGCAAAAAAAGTGTTCGATTTTTCGAACAATAAGCAAACCCAAACGAAAAAATTATTGATTTTTCAATTCTTCTTCTAAAATAGCTAATTAAGCGAAATTTTTCAGCACGTTTTTGGAGATTTTTGGGCACGGTTCCATTATCGGAAAACTGTTTAACAATTTAAACATACCCATTACCATGATAACAAATAATCATCAACCAAATAGCAAAAAAAAGGAAACAAGAACCGAGCCAAAAAGCCATGAATTTTAAAGATTTTTTTGCCGGTGGTTGTACGATCACTTTGGCAACCGTGCGATAAAGCACCATTTCAAATTTATTATACCGACTGTTTTGCTTGGTACTTTTGGCCATAAAAAATCGATTAAAGACACACACACACACACACACACACACACACACACACACACACACACACACACGCCCACATGAGACATTATAATGGCAATTGTCTTACGCAAAACAAGCAAGTAAAGTATGTGAAATAACCGTTTGATCGAGAATTCTGAAGAAAGAACCAATAAGTTTTGTCAGTCATGTGCTCCAGGACAATCGATTCGGTCTTACTTTTGTATTTTTGTTTTCCGTTGTTTAAGGTTACGGTTGTTGCATACAACCACCAGGAATGGCCGCTTTGGTCACCGGAGTAACCAATGTAGACGAAGGGTTGCACACCTGCAATACTACCGAAGTGAGCTTGAACAATATTGTTCGAGATGGGGATCCAGTAATTAGCTCCTCCTCTTTAAACTTCAAATTTTAATGTCTGTCCACCACACTTTGTTCGAAGAATCTGGCTTGAACTTTTCAGATTGGACATTCTCGTAATAGCAATCGGAGTATTTTTTTCAACAAGGAGACTTTGGCCAAGAATGTTTTTAATGAACATGATTAAAATTATTCGTTTTTTTTAACAAATCGATGAAAATACAAATTTTTAATCGCTCAATCAGTTTAGAAATGAATTTTTAATTAAAAATAGCGTAGCCGAGTCGTCCATCAATGATATCCATTACAATTCGAGGTTTAAGAGTATAAATTTTAAGAGTCTCAAGAAACTCTGTAAATTCCTGCTCGCTGGATGTTCTAAAACGTTCACGTAGATTCTGTCTTGTTTCAGAGGGCAATTCCAATAGATAAAAGTAATCGAGTGCTCTAGAAAAAAATAGAATCGGATCAACATTTAAGATTGATATTGGATATTGCTAAATCTAAATCAATCTGGCTTACTCGCAGGTAATATCCATATCGCCGATCGGCGTCATTGCAAGTCCGGGTAAATCTAAACCATGTGCTATATCATGCCTTAGCTGATAGATTGCGGTTGTGCTAAATTTGGTAATCAAAATAAGCTGCTCATAGAGAATATCTAGTAATTCGAATTTCATTCTCCGTCTAAAGTCTTCGCGAATTTCTTTAGGACAGTATTGTATACCCCATTCAAATTTGTTCATATGATTGAACAATCTTTTAGCTATACAGGTCATCTGCAGATTGTCAATCGAACCTTGCATTGAACTCCAACTGAAAACATCGGAAAAAATTTCATTAAATTTAATCACTGTTATCAGACTGCCAAACCTTAAATTTTTATATATTAATAGATGGGACCTCAAATCCGGAATGAAAGAATCCAACATTTCCACAAACATATCCTCTATGGTGTCTTTGAATTTTTCCGAAACGCGTTCATTGTCTTCTTGAACTTTACCCCAGTCGAATACTTCATCGCGATGCGGTGAAGAATAAAACTAATGAAAAAAACCGATTAGGATTCTTTGGGAAGCAACGATTCGATAAAAAAACGTACCATTTCAGCAATTCGTGCAATATACGGCGACAAAGTTCCAAGTGTGCACAACACACGAAAGAATCTACAATCAAAATCATTAATTTTTCGGCCTTCTTGAACAAATGTATCAAAGAAATGATGACAAGCATGGATGATCATATCGAATTGTATTGATCTAGCACGATTTGGTAAAAATCTTGCTTCTTCTGGATATAAGGAATAATTTAAAGTTAAAATAAACGGATACAAGTGTTAAGATACAACAAATACCGATCAAATTTTCTATAGCCCAAGCGAAGCGCCACGCCGCTTCAGTCACATATAAATCATCTTTATCAAACATATGATCTGGATAAACATCATTTGCATTTCTTGTACGGAATCGCCACCAACGCGATTGTAATACAAGATCGATATATGTAAGCAATCCTGGCAATATGAAAAAAAACATGCAATCAGATCACATTGAATCATTGTTGGTTATAAATTCATACTGTTTTTTACGAATTCAAAGTATCTTTCTTGAATTTCCGAATTTTCGAAAACCATATTTAATGGATTCAGCGATGTACGATCCGAAAAAAAATCCACCGCAATATCGCTGATTTTTTCCACGAATTCTACTAGTTTGGTAATGGTCGAAACGAGCAAATCATCGTCAAAAGATGTCCATTTTGGTAAATCTGAATCGATTTTTTGTTTAAATATTACAAGAACTTCCTCGAAAAAAATTAACTGAAACGATAAAATAACAATGAATCATAGACGAACATATCCAATCAATGAGGAATTACTTTGACACTTCTAAATTGTTGCGATGATTGAGTCAAATCTTCCAATACAGGTCGAACGAAATCATTCAAAAATGAAGAGTTTTTCGTGATCAATTGTTGAACATCCAGCGTATATGACTCAACCTGTATTAGAAAGGAAACATAAGCAATGTTACGAGTCAAAACAATGATTACTATTGTTGAAAATCTCACTTTTTCTCTGTCACCGCTTCTGAGTCTTTTTCGATAGAGTAAACGATTTTCACATTGTTTAATTACTGGTTGAATGACTACTTGAAGTGTATGAAATAACCCATCGTAATAGTTTTTTGAGAATAGAGGTAAATTCTTCACGACATTGTTTTCGATCGCCACGCAATCGAAAGAACCAACATAAACACCGGTTTTCAGTTCAACAAGAAATGTGAAGAACAGTTTAAAGTAACGAACATCTGATGAATTGATCATTTCATCAGCCGAGCTTGCCTCTTTGAGGAATTCCATTGATAAGATTAGTATTTTTTCAACTAGTTTTAGCAAGATAGGATTTTTTTTGGTAACGAATTTTTGAAGGTCCTTAGTGTTAGCATTAAAATCGTGTTTAATCAGTAAGAAGAAATTTAAAATGCTCATTATGTCTGCAAAATTTATTCTAATTTCTTCAAAAATCTCGCTGATTTCTGCCAAATTTCGGGGACCTCTAACTCTATGCCGGACAGAGGATAATGATTGATCAACTTTTGAAACAGACTCTTCGGCATTAGACCACATTATAGCTAATAGGCTGTTTCGTTCAAACACTAAATTATGAACAAACAAGTCAGCATGGTATCTGGTTGCAATCTGTCGCTCGAGAGATTGGCGCCGAAAAGCTTCATAAAAAATCCGTGTTTGGTGCAATAAGTCATCTTGAATTCTTTCGAGATGTCGCTGATATCTCGATGGTAGATATTGGAACTTGTTAAAATATTCAAACATATCCATAAAAAAATCAATAATTTTAGGTACGCTTTGTAGAGCGAGTGGAGGTATCATTTCTTTTTCCATTTTAATTGATTTAAAAGATGACAATGAAGATGACACCAAACACAAAACACACGAAATAGTAATCAAAACTTAAGAAACACGGAAACATGTGAGCATGAGGATGACGTTGACTTTCTGCGCAATCTAGTGGGCTTTCTCGAAACTTCGATATATAATAACATTCGGGCCACGTGCTTTAAAGGTACCTAAACTTTTCACTGCGCAATAAAATGAGCGTTGCGAATATACTCGTGTAGAGCAGTCTGCTGAATTTAGATGATGGTGAGTTTGTTCGTGTTTAGTGGTTAAAAATCATTTTTTAGGATATGTTTTTTAGGATGGAACACGTTCTCAGGTGTTTAAACGTAAATAATATAAGGCTAAAATTGTCGTATTGATTAGTAAACAAATTTAAAACAAGCCGCGTATATACTCGTCTGGAGCAGTGAAAAGGTTAAGAAGCCCTGGCGCTAGATGCACACTGTTCAACAGTTGAACAGCATGCGTGCCGTCACTGCTTCGAATACTTGTATGCCAAATTGCTCGTATTGCTAAAATACGTAAATTGTTAAATTTCTGGACACAACACACACTGCTCTCTTAATTCTCTTGTTAAAATTCAGTTGTGTCCATAAGTTCCTTTCGTATGCCATCAAAAAGAAAACGGCTGCTATTCGAAACGGTGACGGCGCGCATGTTGTTCGCCAACCATCATAACTCTCTCTCTCTCTCTCTCTCTTTCTCTCTTTATGCTTTCACCACGCCAATCAAGGACATAAAAGTCCTAAAAACTCACCATAAAATTTTTATGATTGTTTGGCCAAATATGTGCGTTTGCCTTCCACGGTACAAATTTCTTACTCTCGTTTTTATATAAATTTCTATTTGTCTAGGGGAGCATGCGCAATGAATGGTGACACCAGAAGCAACACAAGTCAGGACCAACCGAACCGCTGAGTCTCCCAAAGAATTCTAAAAGACCAGTTCAGAGTTCGAATTCGAACGATAGAACGATTTCGAACTTTTTTGAACACTTGAAAACTGGTACATTCAAAACTCGTGATTCTTAATGATTTTCGTTGTCGTTTTTGTTTTAGAATTTGAAATCTAAACAAATACCGTTGCTGATTTTTCCAACTGATCATTTATACATCTCATTGTCTAGTCAGTTGAGAGGATTGACCTAGTCCAGTAATTTATTAAAATAATCTAGTTTTATTGTTGTGAAACAACGTCAGTGTTTCTGCAAACTTTAAAACTTCGGTAAAATCGAATTAATTAAAATCGATTACCATGGCTAAACGAAAATTTGGTGTTTTTTTGCAACAAAATGATAAGTGTCCAGGCTCAAACCAGAAGAATTTGATTCAAGAAAAAGAGCCATCATCGAATGCTGTGGATAAACCACAATTTTTTCTGCCATACGATCCGTCAAAGTTCGGCCAAAGTTTCCGTTGTCGTTTTAATCTGGAAGAGAACCAAAAAGCTCAACCTACCATGGTTGATGGGATTAATTTCGAAAGCTTTCATATCCAAAGTGGAAGCTTTTCCAATGAGAACAAAGAGATCAGTGATGATGCTAAAGGTAATCATTTTTCTAACGGTAAAATTATAGAATTAACAAGTTTTAAATCTTTAGAAATACTTAGATACGTTCAGAAGCTGAGAGAGGAAAAAACCATGCTTATTTCCAAATTAGCAACAGATCTTGACCAATTCAAAAAAGATTTGCACGAAGCTAAAATTGAGAATGTGGAACTCCGACGAAAGTTGAAAGAAGGAATAGAAAGTAATGGAAGAGAAAACCAATCTTGGGATTTGTCCGCAAGTTGTATAGCAAAATATCAGAACATGACCAAAACATACCAAGTTATTGTCGAAAAATACGATGAGTTGAAGCGAAGTATTGCAAAAATCAATGATGATTATTCTGCAATGAACAGTTACTTTAAAGAAGAAAAAAATAATTTGGAGGAGCAAATTGATGCCTTTCGAATAAATTATGATGAACTGAAAAATAAGTACCTGGAAGATTCGGAAAAATTTAAAAAGGACAAAGAAATTCTCGCTGCAACTGTGGAAAAAATTCAACTCGAAGTCTTTGAGATGCAAGAAATAAAGGCAAAATTGAAAAGAAAAATTGATCATGATTGCAGTGAATTATTTGAAGTATTATACAAAATAATTGACAAAATGGAATATTTGAAAAAGAAAAAAACCAAGTCAACAGAAGAGTTGCAGGAACTTTTGGAACATATTGAATCCAATAGACGAACTGAACTCGAAATTCTAGCTAAAAAAAACCAGTGGAAGCCTGAAGTTTTACAAGAAAAGGTATCTCACTTCGAAGATTGGATAAAAAAATGGCGGCCTGCTATCGCTTCAATAAAGCATTTGGATCAAAACCATTTGTATTCAGACATAGAGCAGTACAAAAGTTTGGTAAAACGTTTTGATTTAACACGAAAATATGACAAGCTTGAACAGGAATCATTCAAATTGACAGAAGATGTTCGCGTTCTTTATTTCACAGTCAAAGATTTGAAATTGAAAAGTGAAATTTTTTCAAACGAAAAGAAATCTTTTATCACCGAAATCCAACAAAAAAAACAGCAAATAGCCATCCTAGAACAGGATTTAGAGCAGTGCAAGAACGAAATAATGGATTTACACGACAAATCTAAAAGGAATGATGAAATTCGTGCTACTTTTGAAACCGTGACCGCGAATTTTCAAAAAATGGCTGAATCCAAAGAAAAAATGTATCAAGAAAAAAATGAGGAAAAAGATCAAATTATTACAGATTTGAAGCAGAAAAATGCGGAGTATTTGGAAAAGTATCGATTGGTACAAATGGAAAAGGACAATCTGTTTCGCAATTTTCATGAATTTGTCCTCAATGCCCAAAGACAGACAAGTTCCTTATCCGTTTCATCTGTTACTCCCATTATTAAAGCTGATGGCAAAGAGTCAAGTTCAATGCAGCAAAGTCCTGCGGAAAAAATCGAAAGCATTCCATCTGCTATTAGAGGTGAAGCAAAATTATTCAACGTTTCGAATAGCACTAAAAAAGTCGGCAATTATTTTGATGACAAAAGAATTGTTGTCGAAAAAAAATCAATCATAAAACCGGCTAGCCCCTATTATGTTCAACGGAAAAAGATCAAACTAAACTCTTCAAATCGAAGTACTGCCAATCCTGAAGCTAAGAGTTTTATGGTAACAGAAGAAAAAGAAGAAGAGATCAATAAAGAGAAGAAATCCAATCCAAAAACTGTAACCTTTTCTAGCGACGTAGTGGATAATGAAAAATTTTCGGCCCAAAAGCTAGAAAAGTCAAGTAGACAGCTTAGAAGAACTAGTTTGATGGTGTATGAAGGCAAAGAATCTGAAAAGAACCCTGATAATAAACCAATCGATGGTGGATCGTGGATCAATGAAGGCATATTCGAATTTTAATCCAGATCAATGTCTACTAGTTTCTTGGACTGTATCGAGGAATCTAATTTGAATATAAAGTCTTTCTCATCAATTTGCAATCAATTTATTATCCAGAGTTTTTCCATGATCAGTCATGATTCCAATTGATACAGATCCATCATGTAGAATGTAATTCATTAATTTTCAATCTCCTTCAATTGAAAACATAATTTTCAAATAATCGTTATCTCATTATTATGTATCCTTATTATAAATCTCATTAATAAAGACTCAAATGAATAAATGAATAATTCTTTTTAATAGCCAAAATAATTTGTAAAAGTATAAATTTTTGCAAAATAAATTATTAAAATCAGATATAGAAATCCATATTTTTGACGATCCTGTGGCCAAAATGTTTTGATGCTCCGCTATTTAATTTAATTGTCAGCAACAAATACAGATCGCCATGGCCACAATTCGACCAGGTTCGGCCAATCACATCTGAATTGGCTGCGTTTGTAGTTGTTGTAGTTTGATCTGTTGGATTTTCTTTGCTTTTGGATGATCCATAATATCCAATGATTTGATGCGATGATTGAAACGTTTTTGCAATTGATAAATGATCGCCACAATACAACAAACTGCCAACATAGAGAAAGCATACAAGAACGGGAATAGCCATACTTTTCTCAGTTGCTAAAAATATTTTCAAAAAAAAAATATCACAATTATTATAGTATTATCCAATCAAATTGAAAAAATCAAATTTTTTTTTTCGTTAAATGATGAAACGAAACAGCAAAAAAAAACAAGCAAGCAATATACTAATAATGTAACAAGTGACCAAGGGCAAATTGCCATTATTGTTAAAGATCTTTCTTGGCAAAGGCCAAGCTAAAGCTTTTGGCTAGTTTGCAAGAGGATGAATAAGATTATCAAATTAAAGATTTCCTTCCGTCATGGTGGTGATCGTTTTGCTTATGTAAAACGTTATCAAATAAAATATAATGATATTTCTAAAATCCTTCAGCAAATAGTCAATTCGATTTCAAAGTTGTTGTTGGATTATGTATCCCACAACAACCTTCAACCTGTCCAATTTTTCTGCACTATCTTCCGTGCAAACTGTGTATACGCCAACGTTGAATGACATTGGATACTTCACACTTAGCTATCATTATCAACATCGTTGTTGTAATAATTGGAGAGAATGTTGATGACCTTGATGTTTATGTAACAATGTTTTGGTGTCTTGCTTTGTGTAATAAGCAACAGCCGAAGCAAAAGAGCTTATTTTCAGTGTAAAGTGTTGTTGTTTTATAAAAATATAAATTAAGTTTTTTTTAGTCACCTCGAATGGAAACGATAATGTGATGATTGTCAATGCAGTGCCAACATTTTGAATGCCAGCCTCGATGGCCACCGTACGTCTAACTGGATATGGTAAACGGAGGATGCTTGCAGCACCAAAACCAAGGGCTAAACCCAACAATGGTAACAGGAATTCTGCCGCATACAGCACCATTGGTACATCATTGAATATATCGGGAAATATAAACACTTCTAATGTTTGGCAGATGATTATGATAGCAAAGCCCGCCACAGAACCGATTTTGGTCAAAATCGGAGCAACTTTTGGCCATTTCCAATTGACAAACATACCGATGGCCACCGGTGTGGTCAACGTCAACAACGATACAGTCATCTTGGTGTATGGTATAATCAATGTTTCTGTTTCCAGATTCCTACCATAAAGCCACACATTGAATGGCATCATAATCAATGCTACCACCGTAGAGAACGATGTCATGGTAACGCTTGATGGTGACAGAAATGTAAAGAAACAAAACAAAACGAAACGAAACAAAATTTTAGTATTAATTATGTATTGCCAAAAAGAGATTATTATTATGATTTACCTGAGCGATAGGTCGCCTTCGCAAAAATAGGTAAAAACATTCGATGTAACACCACCAGGCGAACATGCTAAGATTAATAAACCTGTTGCATGTAATGGGTCAATGTTGAACAAAACAATCAAACAATAAGCACAAGCTGGAAGCAATATGAATTGTGAAATCATTCCAATTATGACGCCAACTGGGCGACACACATGAGCCCAAACCTACAATGTTCCGACAACAACAACAACAACAAAATGTGAATTGATTTTCAGCAAATAAGATTGGTTTCCATTGGTTATATCACGGATGGAAATAACCAATTTTGGTTACAATAATTCTCATGATTTAAAAACATCGAAACTGATTCAAATAAACTGTGAGATTGAAATTTAAAATAAATAGGAATCCATTTACATGGCAATAAAGCGGTAATTTAGGAGGAGAAACGGATCAAATAAAGAAAGAAATATCTGGTTATAAATCGTTAAATTAGGATAAGGTCAAATAATGTAATTAGAGAAAAGTCTATTAAGAATAATAAGAATTTATCTATTTTTTTTTT
>JAOZJS010000408.1:0-36177 GCA_025882695.1 Amerodectes protonotaria | reverse complement strand
ATAAATCTTTGGCTTCCCAAATTGATAAAGAACAAAGCTTCCAATAGGAACAGACCAAATAAGAAAAAAAAGGGATTAAGTGATATAATTATTTGAAATTTCTGCTATAAATGGCACTGGCGCCAATGTGGGTTAATATAAAAAAAATAAAATAAATTGATTTCCATCATTTTGATGATGATCACCAAATGAATCACCATTGTACAGAATGGATCCAATCCGAGAACATTTTCAAACAATCCAAATGAATCTGGGAAGATTCGAAACATTCATTGACGAATGTTTGATCGCCAAAGAATCGAATGCAATGCAATGCGAAAATTTCGAACAGATCGACATTCTTACATGCAACACATCCATGACCAAAATTGTTGGTGATTCCAAAGCAACAGCAGCACGAAAATGCTTCAAAATAATATCCACCGGAAACACCGGATCCTGGAATTTTACTGGCCAATACAAACCGGAAGTTGGTTTGGGACCATTAGATGATTTGTTTGGTGCTTTGGACGAGAATGGTGGACCAGAAACCACCACCACCAACACTCATCATTTGCATTACCATATTCCAATGGAAACAGCATCAGAATCATTTGATCATGCGACCAACAATTACAGTGATATCTACAGTGATTCTCAGACAATATCATCAGGCAATTATTTCGCGAATGGGAATAATGATGTTGATAATAATGGTGCAGTTGTTGATGACCGACCACCACCGCCATTTTATTTTGGTGATGAAGAATTCAGTGGTTATTCGGAAAGTTTCGATTCAAGTTTTTGCCAAAACCAACCAATGCCTCAATTAAATTTTTTGATGGATCGATCGGTTGGAGAACACCATCAACAACTACAACAACCGCAGACACCACCATCAACGACCACAACCACCGTGAATGAATTGAGCCATTTTTCAAATATCGATTACGGACAGAATGATTGTTCGAATTTTTTCTACCAAAACCAACAATGACTTCAGATCAATAAGAATCATATTTATTATTTAAATCCATTAAAACATTGTGGCTGATTGCCTTGTCGTGTATACCTTGTCGGTTTTTAATGTGGTTGCTCCCAAAGACGAGGAAATTTATTTTTAAATTTTGAATTTTCAAAACTATAAAAATTATAATCCAGCGAACGTGATAGCAGTGCAAATATCAGGGGGCTTTTCTGTGTTTGAATCAAATGTTTCAAAACTTCGTTCGATGGTAGTGTTTGATCTTCGTGCCAAACCTTCACCGAGAATAATGGCGGCTGTTGTTGTACTTGCATATGTTTTCGAGATTGGTACACCAGAAAATCGATATTCAAACATGATTCAAAATGATCCAAGACACAATCGTTGTTTGGCTTGGGGCTTTCCGTCTGGATCAATTCAAATAGATTATCTGTATTGTAAATGGAACCCAATGGAACTAATGGTTTAGTTTTTTGATTATCATACAATGGTTTGATTAGTGGATGGATTTCGGTTGGTCGAGAGGATTTTTTCACACAATACACATGAGACGGATTCGTGGTGCAATGATCATTCTGGTTGAAATGTTGGATCAATTCCTTATCAACCTTGTTGATCTTTGGAATGTCCATCAATTCCAATGGCCTTATATTGTTCAGAACACAGTGGTTAACACTGGACAATGGTTCATTATGGGGATTCGAGGTTCTTTTAGCTTCTGCTTCTGTTTCACCGGACTCAGAAACATCGAGAGAGCGCTTGATTCCTCCATTCGTGGTGGCACAAGCATTATTTTTAGGCTCTTCAACAGCATCAAATTTATGTACATAGTATCCCATTCTGGATAAGGTGGAAAATATCTTGTAAAGTCGTAGTTCTTGTTGATTTTGCAGCATTAGTTGATAGGCATCTTCAATGCTCAATAAACAATCTTTGTAATGGATGGTCAATGTTCGACATTCAAGCAAGAATAATGCTTCGAAATTATTCAAACATTTACAATTATTCTTCCAATATGGAATATATTGTTTTAAATTTTTCTCCTGGACGATTTCGACCAAATTTCGTTCCGGTCTCCATATTCCAAGCGAGTTTAGTTTTTTATCAATAACCGCGGAAATGTCCGATTGGATCTTGGAATACTTATCATTGAGTTTTTCAAGAATAGTTGCATAATCGAACTCAGGCTGAGGCTTATCTTTATCTTCATCTATTGCATCATCACTATCACCATCATCTTTTTCATCTTGATTCCGTATGTAGAATAATTCCAAAGAACTCTTGCCACCAGAATCCATGGTTTACCGAAAAAACAAAAACGTGGATTCTGATTACGAATGTGGCGCCATCTAGTTAAAATTATTGGAACCTCTCGATAAAACCGAAATTTTTCGTTTGGTTAAATCCGCAGAATATCAAAGAATTTGTTTTATTTCTCCCTCCCGAGATATGATAAGATAATACAATGTACGTGAATGGAACCCAAATATACAACACAATTAATGACAAAAAAATGAAACATTTACAAAAATCATGATTCCGGCAAATAAAATCACAAAATAATGGATTTTTTATATTATTTTCAAAAAAAAATATCACAAATGTCCATTTGATTTAACTTCCAACAATTGTGGATAATTTTCAACAATGTTCAATAGGATACCATCAATGTAGGCTCGTAATTTCGCATTGACATCTTGCTGCTCTTTCAAGGCAGTTTTTAGCTATGGGAAAAAACAGAAAATTTGTCTTTGTGAAAAATCGGCACTTTTTTAAAAAATTGCTTTCGATTTTACCTGTTCAGAATTGAGATCACTGATTTCGTTAGCTAATGATGCAATAGCTTCACCTTCTTTCAGCAAACTTTTACCTTCAATCAGATGATTGTTCAACAATTGTGCTGTCAACTCTTCATTGTTCTCTTTCAGGGTACGATTTTCTTCTTTTAAAATTCTCAATTGTTGCTCTAATTCTGAGTGAATACTGTTCAACATTTCTGCATCATTATGATTGGTTTTCATATCATGATCGATATCACGATCGATCGACAACTCTTGATTTAATGCTTCTATCAAAGATGAATCTAAGGCGCTTTTTTCTTCGTTTTTCTTTTGGATGATTTTTTTTAATTTTTTGATTTCATCGGTCAACGAATCAATTTCTTCATTTTTACCTCTAATCTTATTTTCTAATTGTTCTTTGGCATCCGATAACTTTTCGATTGTTTGTAAATGACGTTTGTTTTCTTCTTTGGCTTCGATTAATTCCTTTTGTAAGGCACATATTCTGGTAACACAATTCTCCAGTTCTTGAGCTTTTTCACGTTCAATCCAAGCCATGGATTCTTTAAAACGTTGTTCACTTTCTATTCTTTTATCTTCGGATTGTAGTTCTATATCGCGTATTTGTTCCTCCAGATAGTTGATTCTGAAAATGGCAACAACGACAACAACAACAATGATCAAATGTCATAATTATAAGGCAATAAATCTGCATAGGTATAATCA
This sequence comes from Amerodectes protonotaria, assembly GCA_025882695.1. Lineage (NCBI taxonomy): Eukaryota > Metazoa > Arthropoda > Arachnida > Sarcoptiformes > Proctophyllodidae > Amerodectes > Amerodectes protonotaria. The sequence goes on along the minus strand of JAOZJS010000408.1, from coordinate 32,706 downwards.
GGATTTGGCAGAGTGGGCTGTGTTGGTCGCTTTGAGAAGCAAGCGATGTTTTTTTTCGAATTTGAATGACACAAATTATTTACGCATTTGGTTTCAGTTTTTGTGTCAGCATTTTCACATGCAAAAAAAGAGGGACACATAGACACAGGAAAACATAGACACTGAATCGGTTCAGCCACAATACAATTGCAACGATAACAACGACATGAAGACGATCGTCGCGATGATGATGAAAAAAATGCCAACGAAAATAAAAGGTATAAAAGAGAGTGTGGGGCCAACTAGCAGCACAATCATAAGTCTGATCATAGTCAGCCAATTGTCTGACTGGAAAAAGGTATGCATAATAACGCATACAATAGGCAAAGCATTCCTAATTGTTATTGCACATTACTCTCCTGGATAATAACCATAATAATAATGTCCATAAAAGAAAGAAGGAAAAAAATACTTTAGCAATAAGAAAAATTGCTCAAAAAAAACCTAAGCCTAGCGAATTGGATTGGATTTGAGAAAAAAAATTTCAACCACAATTGAAATCCTCATATTGAGATTATTATTATTATTATAGAAATACAGAATTAACTTACTTATTATGAAGAGTGGAATTTTCTTTTTTCATTGATGAATAATTCTCCTCATTCTTCAATTGTTCCTCTTTCAGGTGTTCTATTTGATCATGTAGTTTCTTAAGCTGATGATTGGGTTGGAAAGTTGTGAAAAATAAATTTGCATAATGATAACATTTGATTAGATAAATGCTTTGGTAAATATTGATACTTGAATGTTTGTTTATAGTTGGATGGAAGTTTGATTACCGTTTCATTAAGATGAAGAATATAATCTTCCATAGAACCGCTATCATTGATCATCTCTTCAAAATCATAGCTTGACGATCCTCGTGAACTTTGCGATCCACATCCATTGATTGGACTGCCATGTCTGATTTGTGGTCGAAGTTGTTCAAAAGACACACAACAACAACAAAAAAAGAGATAGAAAAATTCAAATCAATCAATGTTGGTCGAGAAAGCGAAAGAGACGAAATGTAATAACAAGAAAATGAGAAAAGATAAATACGGGATTATGTTGTTGGAGTTTCGTTTGACAGGAGTTGATCTAATCGAAAGAAAAATCAATTAGTGATTTGATTAAATTGAAAACAATGATAATTACTTTCGAAAACTTGATGTAGAGATTGTGTTCCGATGTTGAAACGGTTTGATCGAATTAATTGAACAATCACCATTTGAGGAAAAACTAAGTTCTCCCTCAATGGAATCATTCGCAGGTGTAAATTCAAAATGTTCTTCCCCCTGATCAAAACCACTATTCAGAATGATTTTAAAGAATTGGTTAAGAATCGTGGCAAACACGGTTTCAAATTAGGGCTTACTTGGTGGTTTTTTCGTCGAGAACCGACATGGTTGTGATTTTTTTTTCTTGGATAGAGATTGAGGTGCTGGACTAATGAATATGATATGTGGATGAAAAGATGGTTTTTTGTTTTCGATTGAAAATCGGTCAAAACATTTGCATTCGGTTTGCCATTTGTTTGGATCAGCCAGGTGGTTATTCGAAAGATTCACGTTCAACAGGTGATCGTCAAATTTTCAATCAAATGTTCCATCAAGAATTTTTGTGGAGAAAAAAATTGATAAAACCGAAAAAAATTGAATAATCACAATTAAACCAGACAAAAAAATACATTTGGTTAATTCTAAAGCAACAACGAAAAAAATGCTAAAAATATTCAAATGTTTGGTATGAAATCATCCGCACAATGATGATGAAGATGATGATGAGAAACACCTAAAAAAAATATATTCATCACAAATATTTAGGACAGAAACCACAGAAATAAAAGAACACAGGAAAAATGTTTTGCGTTTGTTTTTTTTTGTACAAACTCAAAACATTTTTCGTTGCCGTCGTCGTCGTCGTTGTTGTTCTTTCTTTCTTGATCGTTCTTTCGTTCTGAATGAGATTGAACACAGCGACAGTTACCATGAACGAATGAATGAACGAACGAACGAACTGAACCGACAACAACAGGTACGCCGAAGATTTGTTCAGATATGACATATTGCAATTTCTGCCATTCGAAGATGATGATGGCAGGTGATGCGCGCGCGATGGCGATGCCACCACCACCACCAAGATTTATTTGCAATCTCATCCATTCACGGAAGAGTTTCGAGTTTTGAGTAACAGTCACAAAATGGTGGTGGTGGTGAGAAGAAGGGGACAAAATAAATGAACGTACGACAATTTCTTCATCATCGCATGTTTTCTCAGGACCGCCACCAAAGACCGAAGGACACGAAAGTCGTCGACTAAAGGGGTAAATTTTGACTGTGAATCACTTACCGATTTTTTCTGATGTTGATGATGATGATTTTCCTTTCTTTCTTTTTTTTCATTCGCAGCCAATTCGTCAGTCACAGGGCCAGTGGGTTTCGATGGCAGATGTGTTTTGATCATCGACGACGATGGTTGTGGTGATCATGTTTGAACAGCCATCCAGAAAAACGCCTTCAACATTTTCGATTGACGACTTTCAATAATTTAAAAGTGTGTGTGTGTTCCATTCCAGGTAGAATCAATCGTCGTCGTCGTTGTTGTTGTTGTTTTCGAAAACAAAGGCCATATAATTTTGATTGCTTTGATTCAACATCATCACATCAAACATATCGTGGTCGCCATATCTACCGAAATTATAAGTGACACCACAAAAAAATCATCAAAATTTTAATCTCAAGCCACCTTCATAATTAATAACTCAAATGGTTATGATTTGTTATGTGTTGTATAATTTATAGTGGTTCTTGTTGGTGTTGTTATCAAAAAATGTGCGGTGTTTTATCAAAAATATGTTTACCCACCACATGGTTTGAACAACACGTAATTCTTTAAAAATTTCATCATCCACTTTCTCCAAAATGCCGGTAGATCATCGTTGCAAACATTGTTGCATAATAACAACGCGTAATAATGGTCATGATAATTTTTGACCAAAACAACCAACCATTCTAGGTAAGTGTTAATGATTTCCCGCCTTTTTCAAGCTTCAAAAAAAATATCCTATCTGGCAGCATTACTGCCACCACTCTGTGTGCCAGACCAGAGAGAGAATCCATGTTATTTTATCACTTGGTTTGTTTAAACACACACACACATTATAGCAGCGTAAATATAATACGCATGTATCCAGTCTCTGGGTATCCTCTTGTCCCTATGTGTGTGCCATGATCATGTGGGATCCTCAAATTTTTTTTTTATCTTTCTTCCTAAGACGCCAACAGCCGTCGACAATTTTGCAAATAAACCAATACGCACACACAAATTCGCACTCGAATCTTGCGTCGAGTGGGCACAATGGTTTGAACACAATGATACTCGATCTCCCTTATCCTGGGCGCGATCATCGACCATTTCTGCTTCTCACCCCTTCTGCTTGCATAGCTAACTACCCCCTGAAACCAGAGTGCAATAGCTTGCAAACGAAAACGCGAAGAGAGAGAGAAAGATAGAAAATGAAATGAAATGAAATGAAATGAAACCAGAATATTTGTTTCGTTTTGAAATTCGTAATAGGCGCCATATCACATTTGCCATTTTATTTTTTTGAGTTTATGAACACGTTGATCGCGCAGCGCTGCGGTCGAAAATTAAACCACCACCGCTCAATTTCGTGTGTGTTTGTGTACACTCAGGCAAACAGAACAACAACAACAACAACATCAGCAGACAAAGCAGCAAAACAGCAAAACAAAACGACGACGACGACTTTTGCCTGCTTCTCCTGTTACTTGGTTGGTTGGTTCATGTTGTTGTTGTTGTTGTGTCCGTATGTGCGTATGTTTGTTGATGGTGTCTTCAGAAGTAAGCCTTCAGAATTCATTCACCATCATCTTCGTCGTCGTCGTCAGCTTTTTGTTTCTGAATGCTACAGATTTTTTTTCAATATTAGTATTTCCAGCAGCAGCAGACAACAACTCGACATAATACACAAGAAGGGGATCCTTGATGTTAACGCGCTTTCCAAGTTTGTTTGTGGCGTTGTGTGTGTGTGTCGATGATCATTGGTTGGTTGGTTAGTTGGTAAGAGCGAAAACCCGAAATGATGATGAAGAAATGTATTTGAAACATTGTTGTTTGAATGTGGATACTTGAAATTTAACCAGTGTTTCGTTTGTGTGTGTGTTGTATGTTCTCGCACTCTCTGTCTCTGTATCTGTAATCACATGAAAGTTAGATGCCAATGTGATCGTGTTTTGTGTGTGTGTGTGTATTTCCTATACAGTTCGGAGATATTTATTATTATAAGAAACACAAGAAAAGACAAGAACTTTTTTTTTCTCTTTTCGATCAAGGCTTTTGCTGCAGTTTTGTGTGTGGGGTGATTCTGGTTAGCTGGTTGGTTGACTGGTTGGTTGATTGTTAAACTAAATTAATCTAACAAGAAACAACGACAACGACGATTGCCTGTGTTTGAAACAAAACATTCGCAAAAAAACATTTTGTGTTACTATACTGATTCATTTGATCGTTTCATCACTATTGCTTTTAATACACATCATTTCGAAATAACCATCGCCATCGCTTGTGTATGTGTGTTTGATGTTTGGTGACATTATCGTACTGCAATCACCCACTGCTGCTCTTTAACGCTTTGAAACGGCCAACCTCATCCATTTAGTCCATCATCATCAATCTAATAAAAGGTATATTGATTTTGATGATTTTCTATTTTAATATTTATTCCAAGATTTCATCATTATTCGACAAGATCATTTTTCTAACAACAACACCAACAAATCGCTGAAAAGAATGGATGAAAGCAACCAACAATCAAATAATAGCGATAATGCTAAGCCAAATTTAAATGAAAATAATTCACAATCATCATCATCGAATGATAACGATCAACAACAACAACATGAAATCAGAGAATTAACACCTGAAGAGGTAGGTTTTGTTTTGTGAATTTGTTTGTTTCGAATCCCAAGTCTAAACTATGAAAAAAAATCCCCACACCCACCATAACCCTTTAGTTACGACGCAAACGTATCTCCAGGCTGGCAGGAGGTTGCAATAATCTCAACCATGAAGTTCAATCATCTGCAACACCTGCTGCTGCTGCTTCTGCTGCCACTGCAACCGATGCCTTTGCTCTTTCAGCCATTGAATCGAGTAGTAAAAATACTCAAACTATACATGCTGCTTCACAAGTAGATTGTGGTGATTCTTCAACCAAAGAAAACTGCCAAAATAGTATAGTTGGTTCATTGTCATCATCTTCCAATGATTCCAACAATAATACTGATTCAAAGCTTAAAACAACACCTAATGGTACGCTTAAGTTTGATGTGAATCTAGATTTAGATTTCGACAAATCATCATTCGAATCGGCCATGGATGTGGATTGTGGCCAAGTCAAAATGAACATTGAACCAAGAATAGAAAAAATGGATGTGGACAATATTGAAGAACGAAGAGAAAATCTCAAACGACAGCGAGATAGTTCTTTCGAATCGAAACCGGATGATGTTTTGGACAAGTTTGAAAAATCCAATTCCTTATCATTGGCCATTTATAATATAATCTCGAAAACATTCTGTGTTGATATATCTTCCGATGAAAATGATGCTAAATCATCAACAATAAAAAGAACCTCCGATAGTCCTGATCCGGTGGTGATTGATTTGCAATTGCTTAAACCAAAAATCGAGCCAACAGATGATTATAAAAACATTGTACAATTCATTTTGATGGAGGTTGTTTCCGATCTAATGGATGAACAAAAACCTTTCGATAAGTGTTATGATTATTTTAACCGATTCAAATCGGAAAAATTCACTTCAATCGTTCAATCGATTTTCCAAATCAAACGAAACAAAGAATTTGAAAATGTTAGTTTCCTTTGCTATCAAAACAAGTACATATTGGCCATGTCTTACGTATTGGATTCGTTTAATCGTGCCATTCAAGAAGAGAATTTAACTTTGGAAAAATATGAAACACCGATCATACGTGATCTGTTGGCCACTTTGAAAAATCAATGCATAAATTTTGTGGCATGGATCCTGATCGAATCGAATTCCGATTCATATTTGATCAATTATTTTCTACAACTTTTGTATGGGGACAAATTATATCCAGATTTTATGAATAATTTTGTGGTGAATGCTTACAATCAATATCCACCGGAACAATTTCGTCAAATATTCATACCGATTTTGAACAACATTTGGTTGGACATGAATTCGTCTAATTCGTTGGTTTATGAAAATCATAAATTGCCATTACAATTACTATGTTCCATATGCAATGTATCGGTGGGAAAATCCAACTATCCGGTTGGTGAATTGGTAAGCACCATATTAGTCTATTGTGGACAATTTTATTTATTTATTTTTCTTGTTGAAATTTTCAGTTGATTCACTTGGAAAATTGGTGCCCAAACGCCATTACCGAAGCGGGCGGAAGAGAATTTTCCAAAATTTCGTACATGTCACCATTTTTGAGTTTGTCGGTGTTTGCCGAAGATGATGTAAGTTTTGTATGAAATTTAAATTTTGCATTACATCTCATTGTAAATTAATTCATTTTAGCCCAAAATCGTTGATCGATATTTTCCCAGCAAACATGGGACGGAAATGGTCAAGCAAAACACGATCCATTTGCAAATGTCGTTGGAGTATATTCGCCGTGAAATGCTTTATCCGATATTTCATTCGTTGCTTTTGAATCAAAAAAGTCGCTCGAAAACAATTGATTTTTTCACTACAGCGTTACTTCGCAATAGCACCAGATCTAAGATGCAATCCGATGAAAGATTGGTCGCTTCGGATGGATTTTTCACCAATTTCACTAGTGTACTACAGTTTCTTTCAATCAAGATCAAGCGAGAAAAAGTTGATCCTTATTTTCCGTTCAACCCGCAAAACGAGCTTCGCGTGAAAAAAACTGTAACCAGAATCAAATATTCTTTTACGGAAGCGGACCAATGGCTTAGCCAGCTTAAATCGAGCCCAGAACACAATTGGAATGATATTACCTTTTCTACGCAATGTTTTTTTCAAACATTGTATGCCCATCATCTTAGTGTGATACCGTGTATACAAAAACATACCCGAAGACTTAGAATTTTGCGAGAATTGAATCGTTTTATTGATCAAAATCAATCCCAACCATCAAGTGATTCCATTCAAGCCCGTTTGCGAAGATGCAAAGAACAGATGCTCAAGTTTCACCGATCGAAACTTTGCGCCGAAGCAGGATTATTGGATGAAAGATTTTTGGGCCGTTGCATGATATTTTACAATCAATTTATACATTTCATTTTGAAAATAATCAATTGTGATACTGAATACGATCTGGAATTGCCACTTAGTCAAGATGTGCCTCCCGTTTTTGCCAACTATCCGGACTGGTACATTGAAGATATTGCAGACTTTTTGAACTTTATCATTCAACAAGTACCATCCATTCTGGAACCGAGCAGCCCGTATTTTGATTCGGTCAATTATGAGTGTTTGATCTTGTTCACTTTGGTCGTGATTTGTTCGCCGCACTACATCAGCAATCCTTATTTGACGGCGAAATTCATAGAAATCGTTTTCTTATCCAGTCCACTGGTCAATAGCGGTCCATCATCGTTTCACGCACGTATCATCAATCATCCATTGGCTGAACAATATCTTGTACGAGCTTTGATGAAATTCTACACTGACATAGAAATGACTGGCTCATCCAATGAATTCTATGATAAGTTCACCATCCGTTATCATACAAGTATTATATTCAAATCGTTTTGGACTAATCAAAAACAACAATTCGCCATCGTTACCGAAGCAGAGAATGGGAAGAATTTTGTCAAATTCATCAATATGTTGATGAATGATACGACCTTTTTGCTGGACGAAGCATTGGTTTCATTGAAACGAATCAACGAAATCAAAGAGGACATGAAAAAAGATACTTGGAATAAGCAAAACAGAGAACAACGTGAAACACGAGAAAGACAGCTTGCTTTCGATGAACGGCAATGTCGTTCTTTTCTAATATTGGCTGTGGAAAATGTCGATATGCTTCATTATTTGACCAAAACCGTTCAGAAACCATTCGAAGCTATTGTAAGTAAATCTGGTATCATGAAACAAAAATTAATATTCGATTCACCCATCATCCAGGAACTTATCGATAGATTAGCCGCCATGCTCAATTTCAATCTGCATCAACTTTGTGGTAAAAAATGTAATTCATTGAAGGTTCCCAATCCGGAAAAATATGGTTGGGATCCCAAGTATTTGCTTGACAAGATAACCGACATATATTTGCATTTGAGATCGAGAAAATTCTTTCAGGTAGGTTTTTGAAAATCGTTGATCAAATTTTATCATTATCATCTTTTTCCACGCTAAATAAATTTTTAAGGCAATCGCCAATGATGAACGATCATACAGCAAAGAATTGTTCACTGATGCGGCTTCTAAAATGGAACGAATCCATATCAAATCACAGCATAAAATTGAAGCATTCTTGTTGATTATACAAGAAGTGGAGAAAATTATCGAGGTTAAAAAACAAATGGAAATAGATTTTAGTGATGCGCCGGAGCATTTCAAGGATCCTTTGATGGACACCATTATGGATGATCCAGTAACATTGCCCAGTGGAAATATAATGGATAGATCTGTGATAGTACGACACTTATTGAACGCATCCACAGATCCATTCAACAGGCAACCGTTGACAGAAGATATGCTTGTAGCGAGTAAGTTTCCATCATCATGCAAAAAAAACTTGGCCATTCTACTTATGGAAAAAATTTTGATTTTCTTTCAGATGAAAAACTTCGCGATGAGATCAAAGAATGGAAAAAAATGAAAATCGAACAAAGCAAAAACCAACAACAATCTACCGAAAAACCAGAAACAATTTCGTAGGATTTTACAATGATGAAATTCTGTAAATAAGCCTTCTGTTTTTGTGATTAGAGTTGGAAACAGAAACAACAAAATTTTAATTAGACGTAGGAAATATTAAAAAAATTGCGTGTGAATTGTATTTTTTTTAACGAATAAATCATCAAACAAGAGTTTTTCTGGCTTCGTTCATTACTCCGATTAATTGGCTACTGTTATACTTGGACAGAAATAAAATTCTCATTTTATAAGCGTTTGTAGCTAAAGCTCCATTATTGACAAGCTGAAAAACGGTTTTGTGGGAAAATCGTTTGAACCACTGTTCCAAAACAGAATCGCGAATTTGGAGGTTTTTCAATAGCAGAAGATTTTCCATGTCGATCGAACCATATTGGAACAATAAGTGACAAAAAGCTGATACAAATGAAACGGAAGGACGCTGGATGGGAAAAAATCACTTAAAAAATTGAAATGGCGAGATTCGAAATGGCTTTACCTTTTTAGGGTCGCGTCGCAGAATATTCCGGATCAACGGAGCCAACAGAGGGGGCGGAAAAGGAAATTCTGGTACATTTTTTTCCTCATAAGTAGCACCATCCAATGCATTTTGGCCCAATCTTTTCCGATAGAATGGATTCAAACCGCCAAATATTTCATATGCCATGGTGCCCATGGACCAAAGATCAGATTTATCATAGTCAAGAATGGTGGTTTTAGAAGGTTGGGCATTTTTGATTTCCGGTGCCATAAGAGCTTGATTTCCACCTTTCAAAACTTCCTCACTTTCGTACGGAATTTTCAAGCTGGTGGAACATAGACCAAAATCAGTTATCACAATCCAGGGAAAGTGTTCGTTCGGATCGTTACAATCGACCAGAATGTTGTCCAATTTCAAATCACGATGAGCTACTTGATTTTTATGCAAAAAATCGATTGCCTCGAAACATTGTGTTAGTATGGCCAGTGAACATCGGTTTGAAAATTGATGATTATCGAGGTAATCTTTCAAGCTATAATCATAAAGCTTTTGCATTACATACAATGTTTTGCTATGTCCGAACCCATCAAAACTTTCCGGTAATGCATGTGGATACAGATTTTTACTTTGGGCCAATATTTTGAATTGATCTACAAACACTGATAATATTTTGACAATGTTGGGATGAGATGGTAAGACTTTTCGTTTGAAATTGTCGCATCCAAAACTTCCCGTATACGGTACACATTCTTTCAAAGTAGAACGGATTATCGCAGCGGAATCAGATCCCATTTCGTAATTGAACATTATCTTTACAGCCACATCTTGCTTGACGTCCGAGTCTTCAAGGTCCGGAATTTTGGCCTTATGAACAGCACCGCAACACCCCTTGGCGATGTAATCGTTGAATTCGATGCGATCAATTGTGCGGATATCATTGCGGACAACATCGGCTTCAAAAACGGGACTGTCCACTGTTTTGAAATAATCCTGGAAATCCAGACCTTCTTTCTTTTCTTGAAAGAATGTTTTTGACCAATTTGGATGACCAACATTATCATTATCATATTTGATACCAATTCCAACAATACCGAACGTAATCGTGGTACCGTTGAAGATACGGCGATTGGAAGATTTGAACGGGAAAGAATTAGCATAGAAATTTTTGACATGTTCTCGTTGTCGAAAAATCAATCTTAAAAGATTTGAATTTTGATGAATCTGTTTCAAAAAGAGTTCTCTCTTTTGCTTTAGTTCTTGTGTTGAAAACTTGGGAACTTTTCGACCACCGAATAGATATCGAAGGTGAAATCGGAACTTCTTGAATGATGAAGACAAAAATTCCTGGACTGACCATGATGTTCTCGACAATAATGATCGGATCGCCAGTTTGGCCAGCCCACTTTTCATAAGTGGATTTTGTTTAATCTTACAGATAATCATTGTTGTTCAACACCGAAAACGAAAACAACTAGAAAGAATCCATTTCGGTTCTTCGGGACCTGAGACGCCATTAATTCGCAAACATTGTTTGTGGACGGTCAGAATCTCACTCCGAAGCTCTTGTTTTGAATTCTCTGGAACTTGAAAATTGTGTCCGAAAATTGAATTTTGTTAAAAATGGATAATGAACCATTTTCAAATCCATTGGCCCCACCATCCGCCATTCCGGCCAAAGCAGACAATCAACAAGTTGCTGATAGATCACAACCTCTGACCAATGATGATTTTCGCAAACTGATGATGACCCCAAGAGCGGTGATGCAAGGCCAATCAAGTATACCTGGATCGGTTCGTGGTTCGGTTCGAAGCAAAAGGAATTACAAGGAGAAAATTGAACAAAATGAAAATATCAAAAAAAAGAAGAAAATACACGAATTGATCCGAAAACAAGAGGACAATGTTCTTAATGAATTGGCCAAAAAATATCGTGATCGAGCCAAAGAAAGACGAGAAGGGGTCAATACTGAAACGTTGAAAGATCCGGAAATATTACCAAGTACAGCATATCATGCTGTTGGACCGGATAATTTCAACATGGACGCCGCAGAACGACGAAGACTGATGATCCAAGAATCCAAGTATCTTGGTGGTGACATGGAACACACTCATCTGGTCAAAGGTCTTGATTATGTACTGCTGCAGAAAGTTAAAGCAGAAATGGAATCCCGAGAAGACGATGAAACATTCCTGAAACAAATGGAAGAAGAAGAACAGGCCAAAAAAGAAGAAGAAGAAGAGGAGGCTAATAAGAAATCGTCCAACAAAAAAGAAGATGGATTCGATGATCAAGATCGTTATGCTCTCAAGAGCAAAAGAGCTCAAAATTTACTGAAGATAGTGTTTAATAAAAATCTACCGGAAAGAAATGAGCTATTTATTCAAGGAAGAATGGCATATCAATATGATTTAAGTAAGTTCTTCCCAAAGAATTTGGCGCGCTATAATTGGAACTCTTTTTTCCTTTCGAAAGCTCGCGAATTTATGGATAACGAAATACCTACTACGATTATTAGAAGCAAAGCAGAATGTCCAAATCTTGATGCTTACAATTCGATCAGCACCAATGAAATCATAATTAATAAATTGATCCAGATATGGACTTGTATAAGGCAAGGTGCGAGCAAAAAACAGCGACGAAAGCTAGAATCCAGCAAAAATGAAAAGGCTGAAACGAAATTTAAAGATATCGGAGAGGATATCTTTGATGATGTTGGTGATTACATTCCTGACATTAAATCCAAGCGAAGCTCTGCTACAGAATCCAACAAAGGCGGTAAATCAGAGAAGAAAAAATCCTACTTCGAGTCCACTGCTCCAAAACAGCAGAACCAAGAAGAAGATAATGACGATGATTCGATGGATCAAAAACAGGCCATGGAATTGGCAGCTCAAGTTGTTGGAAGTTTCGCTTCAACATCGGCGGCCAATATGCCTGTTGCTAAAAAAGCCAAATATCAAGAACCGGAAAGCTATGCTGAATGTTATCCAGGTGCACCGGAAAACGATGATGCAATCCTGGACAGCGATGACGATGATGATTTTGATGATGGAAAAATCGAACCAGTCAAAAAATCCTTTTCCAAACGATGGGAATTCGAAAACGATGAAGAATATGGTGAATTTTTGAGCAACAAAGAAGTCCTACCCAAAGCTTTATATCAATATGGAAAGAAAAACACTGATGATCGCAACAATCCAAATCCGAATGGCAATAGACAAATGCGACGAGGTGGGCCCAAAAAAGATGAAAAAGCCAAATTGGATCGAGAATATCAGAAAATAAATGCATTGATCAATAATAAAAAACAGAAAGGAGAAAAGATTGGCATGTCCTACATGTCCAATGATAATTATAGGCAATAATTATTTAATTTCATAAAAAAGAATCCAATCCAATCAAATAAATCTAATTTTTACGAATTTTTAAATTTTCGAATCTGGCGGTTCGGTGTACCGAAATTCAATTTTCGTACAATTCAATTAAACCGCCAGGGCGCGCATGCACAACCTACAAGTCATTGTTCAAGGTTAAAAACGACGCATGTCTTCTGAAAATAAATCATTTGTAGCTACGCGTTGAGCGAGAGCGAGAGTATTTAATACCGGTCATTGGGATCACCCAAAAATCTTTCTCATCTCCTTGGTTGCATCAGAATCAGCAAAGTACTCTACAATTTCCATTTTGTTCTAAAACACTAAACTAAAATCAAGTTAGTTTGTTTTTTTTACTACTTTATTTTTTTAAATGAAAAAATTATCTCAAATGTCATAAATTAATTGACAGATTTCAACAATAAAATGGCAAAACTTGGCATCAATGGATTTGGCCGTATTGGACGTTTGGTATTGCGTGCTGCATTGAAAAAAGGTGTAGATGTTGTGGCCGTAAACGATCCATTTTTGGATGTCAAATATATGGTTTACATGTTTAAATTTGATTCCACTCATGGACGTTATCCCGGTGAGGTCAAAGAAGATGGTGGTTTGTTGTGTGTGGATGGACACAAAATTCAAGTGTTCTCCGAACGTAATCCGGCCGATATCCCTTGGGGCAAAGCTGGCGCCGAATATGTCGTAGAATCGACCGGTGTGTTCACCACACTCGAAAAGGCTAAGGCACATATTCAAGGTGGTGCCAAAAAAGTCATCATTTCGGCTCCGTCCGCTGATGCTCCCATGTACGTGATGGGCGTCAATCACGAAAAGTATGATGCTAGCCAGGATATTATTTCCAATGCATCGTGTACCACCAATTGTTTGGCTCCATTGGCCAAAGTTATCAATGACCAGTTTGGTATTGAATATGGTTTGATGACCACCGTTCATGCTGTAACGGCCACCCAAAAAACTGTGGATGGACCAAGCGGTAAAATGTGGCGTGATGGACGTGGTGCCGGACAGAACATCATTCCGGCTTCAACCGGTGCAGCAAAAGCTGTTGGTAAAGTTATACCAGAATTGAATGGCAAACTGACTGGCATGGCTCTACGTGTACCCGTTCCCGATGTGTCTGTGGTGGATTTGACCGTGATGTTGAAAACACCAGCAAATTATGAAGAGATCAAGAATGCTATCAAAGCAGCCGCTGGCAGTGACCAATGGAAAGGAATTCTCGGATACACCGAGGAAGAGGTGACATTAAAATAATTTGTTTCCTTTGTTTTGGTCTAATTTTAGCTATCGTTTCTTGCAGGCCGTATCATCCGACTTTATTTCAGACACTCACAGCTGCATTTTCGATGCCAAGGCTGGAATAGCTCTTACACCGACATTCGTCAAGCTTATCGCCTGGTATGACAATGAATTTGGTTACAGTAATCGTGTGGTTGATCTTGTCAAATATATCAGCACTAAGTAGACTTGAATTTTTGTCAATTGAGAATTCTGTTTTTAGCCAGCTCTTAATCCTTACACCAAATTCTTCTAGAACTAAGCAACAGCAACAACAACAACAACAACAATCTCCATTTAGTGGTGGACCCTATGGTTTACAGTACCAACAACAACAGCCACCAATACAACAACAATACTATCGTATACAACAAGCAAGTCCCGTACCCCAAAATAATAAACAAAAGAGTTCTAAGCAAAAAAGTCCAACCCCTGATTCTCCCAAGCGAAAAAGTACCTTTCCTACCATAAATGTGCAAATAAAGTCACCACACAAGTATTCTGAAGCCTATAAATTATATTTGAAATTATTGAAAAAAAGTGAAAAATCCAAATCCAAATCCAAATCCAACTCCAAGTCCAAGTCTAAGTCTAAGTAAGCCGAAAAAATCAGCCCAACAAAATTGATTTTTATTTTTCGATGAAATAATGAAAACAAGCCAAGGTTTTCATTTGGGGTATTAAATTGTTTCGTTTAGCATTTGTTCAATTCTTTTTCGACAAATTTTGGCAGTACGAATGCGCTGTAGTGCATTTCTTCGGAGTAGTATTTCAAATCCAAGGTGCTGTAATCTAATGGATGTCGGCTATGTTTGAAATCTACAATCGATGCTTTCGATGCAATCAGGAAGCCAATCTGTCCGGAAGGATATGATGCCACTGCGGTTGATGCATAGGCCACCATGGGAAATATTTTTTTCACTTTCACGAAAAGATTCTTGATGAATTCCAGATCAAACCAATAGGACTCTGCTTGGCAGCAGATTATTCCTTCGTGGCGCAGACATTCATACAATGCTAGATAGTATTCGCTTTGAAACAAAGTTACGGCAGGACCTTTAGGATCCGAACTATCAGTGATAATGACATCAAATTCATTCTTGTGTTGTCGAACATATTTGTATCCATCTTCGAAGAACAATTTGACCTTGTCACTTTGAAAGCCTATTCCCATGAATGGCAGATATTGTTTGGAAACCTCTACAACATCTTTATCAATTTCACATTGAACAATTTCTTGAACCATGGGATGTTTGGAGACTTCACGTGCCACACCACCATCGCCGCCGCCAATGATCAGTACCCGTTTTGGGTTTGGATGGATGTTCAACGGGAGAAAAGAGATCATCTCCTGGTAAGAGCATTCGTCCAGTTCGGTACATTGGATGGCATCATCCAAGACGAGGCATTTTCCGAATAGTTTACTGTGAATTTAATGAAAAAAAATATCATAATCAAAGCTAGATAAAATGGGCCGTATAAAGTTACTTTTGGAAAGCAAAGATTTTTTGAAATTGAGATTGTTTCTCCGTCAACACTTGATCAATTTTTATGGCCAAACGTGCATTGTCGGCATTGAGGACACCGGTTTCGATGAACCAATTAGTTTGTTGGTCGGAGCTTTCCATCGGTGATCTGTTCAACAGTTCAACTGGTAGCTGTGTGTAGCGTTCAGGGTTCGGCGGACAAATATTACTTATTTAATGATTGTAGTTGCACAGCATCAAATTTTTTCGAAAAATCGAAAAATTATCAATTTTACTATTTTCAGGAAAGCGTCTCAGACTGGTTTATTGCGGGATTAATCACTTCTTGTTCAACAGACGATTAGTCTTAGAGAAATAAGCTTATCAACTGGGACTGATCTGGATCAATGCTATCTATAGAATAATGAAATAAAACACCGAAAAAAATGAAAATATTATCATCAAATAATATATTTGAAGATTTAAGATTATTATTATCACATAATTTCGCGTACATGTTTCAGATTATACAACTATATTTGGGCTACATTTACCATGCCAAATTATCCCAAGGTAGAATCAAGATTTAATCTCGGTGTTTATATTTATGATTTTATTATGCCTGAAATAACTAGCGGAGATTGCAAAATTCTCAGAAAAGAGATAATGATTCTAAAAGAATTTTAAACGTTTGAAATTCTGCACAAAGCACCATCTATCGTTCGACAGATTGATCACATGGCTCACGATTTCATCATGTTTTGGTTGCCTTTTTTTCATAATTTATGTTGTTGTTTTTGTGTCTGGTTCAACCGAAACTTGTTCGCACACCTGAAATATAGAGAACATTATTTCGTTTTTTTGGAAAACCATGTAATTTAATTGATCACAACAATTCAAACCATATCATCATCAACATATTCCTCATCATCATCGAAATAATTTTCCCAAAGTTCAAAGTTCGTAGATCATCATCATCATTGAAGATCCATTAATTGGAAAAAAAACAATGTCTACATTCAATGAAACAAATCTTGTTAAAAAATTGGAAAGTGTCACCAGCAGCCAGGACAGTATTCAGACATTATCATTGTGGGTTCTTCATCACAAAAATCATTATAAAAAGATCATCGATCAATGGCTTAAATGTTATATCAAAGGTAATCAATTTTTGATTCAGATCGATTCTTGTTTAACACTCCATATGTTTTCGATTGATGCGATTTTTCAGCCAAAAGCAATCATCAACTAGCTTTATTTTATCTGGCCAACGATATTGTCCAGCATGCTAAACGAAAAAATTTACCTCATTACCAGAATGAATTCATGCACGCTTTGCGTGAAGCAGCAAAAGTTACCAACGATGAAAAGATCATGAACAACATAAATCGTGTCCTGAAAATATGGCAAGACAGATCTGTTTATAGCAAAGAATTTATTGATGAATTAAAGGATTTGTTGTGTGGAGAGAAAATCAAATCCGAGGTTATATCCAAAATTATCACTGATTTTTCGCCCAATGATGTCATCAATCAAATTAATAACATTGTCAAAATTGAACAATTAACCAGGGCAAAATATCAAAGTTTAGTTAATTGCAAGATTGATTTCACCAATTCAGAATCGTTGAACAAATTAAAAGATAAAACATATGGTGAACAATTCAGGAAAGAATTGGATGAAGCAACCAACCGACTTGAATCAACTATAATGGCAATCGAAAAGGAAAATTCTTGCCGTAAAAATTTACTGACCAACCTGGAAAAGAGCCGAATTTACTATGCAATACAAATGAAAGAGGCTAAAAAGATTGCCGAAACATTTAGCAATTGTGAGGCTGGACTGAAACAAGTACAAAATTTGCTAAAAAGTTATGGTTATGAAACTTCTAGTCTGAACAATGCCAATCAAATGGGTACCTCACAATTATCATCTGTGTTGAGCATCTTTCAACAGAACAACAATTGTACCAGCGTTAGTAGCTTGGATCAACGTCTGACCAGTTTGATGAGTGGAACCGGAAAATTCGGTCTTGCTTTGGATCAAAGTGCTTATTTACAGGGGAAAAATCTGAATATCAACAACAACAACAACATGAATATACCGACAAACTTTTTTATGACCACTGATAATAGTAACAACAAGAAAAAAGAAATCAATCAAATTGAATCGGTTATAACCAATCGACCATATTCTTTAGAATCTAATCCATTGGAAAATTTTGAGCCAGCCGATATGGATCTGGGCGATTCGGAAGATGAAGAGCGACAACAACAGTTTACTTACAGAGATGTAGATGCTTCCAAATCGATGGCATCAACTTTGCCATTTATCGGGACACCGGACATGGCAAGTTTACTTCCAATGATACCTCCTCCGCCACCTCCACCACCACCACCGATCCCTCCAGCATTGTATCAAGAATTCATTGGATCTTCAATCGATAATGATCTTGGTGGTGCATTTGTTGCCTCGCCTAATGTTTCCACTATTCCAAGTATAGTGGTGGACAATAATAATTTTAATAACAATGATAATATGATGAGGAGTATGTCTAATCGTTCGCATAGAAATTCATCATCATCATCTTATCAATCGCATCATTCATCGAATCAGTCCTGGAGACAATCACCGGGAGAGAATGCTCGATACAACAATATTAACAACAGTAACAGTAATAGACATGGCCAAAATTATCATTACAATAACAACAATAGGCATAGCGGTGGTGGTGGTGGTGGTAATCGGTGGAAAAATGGCGGCGGAAGCGGTAGTGGATCTTGGAAACGCTCCAACTATGATCATCATCATCATTGATTTTGTGTAATCACCACCAACCATCATGATATATTTTTTTTGTACATAAAATTTTATTATTTCAAATCATTTCCCTAAAAAAAACAAAGCCCACACACATATGGACAGATTAAATTATGTTTGAAAACCGGATAAGGATACAAATCATAATGTTAGCAAAAAAAAAACGTTTGGGACAATTTTTCCAGATACACAGAATCCACATTGTATGATATTTTGATCATAAAATTTCCGCAGGTTTTCTGTTATCTCCAAAAAGAATTATTGTAATGAATCAAATGTGTTATAATAAATTACTAATATTTTACCAGGAGGATTTTACCAAATTAAAATCATTCAGTTTTACAAAAAAATGAAGTTTTCTAATGATGAATTTCCACCATGATCATCAATGGCAAACATCTTGATTTTGATCGAAAGAGCTAAATGTTATCCAACGCAGGAATGCACAATGGATGGTGTGAAAATGTGATTTCCGTAAACGTTTCATTGATGATATCAGTAGCATTATTTGTCCAATCAAATAAGTCATGGTGGACATGTCCACTATTTTCCGTTTTAGTTCATGATAGAATTGCATTTGTACCTGGTCGTAGAACGAAGAGATTGTGCCCAAATGTGAACTGAAATGGACGTGATCTATTGGAAAAATATTGAGACAATCAATGTGGAAAATAAAACGACACCGACAAACTTAGAAAAGTCAGATCAGAATCAAAGCATCGCACGTACCGGATTGAAGCAGAATCAATAATTTTAGCTGGTTCAAATCGGATTGATCCAATCGAAGCGAGTGAATGAATTGGATCACTTCGTTAACTTGGTTCTGGTCTTGTTGATTGACAAAATAACATTCGTATATGTAACGGATGTAGGGCGAAGAGAATGTTGGACAAACGGATAGATCAATTATTAACAATTTGTTCAACGATTCTTCCAACAAATAAACGTAATCCTTTTTGCAGACAGTTGAGAAGGTAAAGTTTTTGTAAAACCATTCGGCTAAAACACAAACACGACGGTTAGCTAGAATTTCAAAGAGCAAAATTGCTCCAGAACCATACCGACATTAAAAATAAGATGATAGATGTGGATGAACATGATGGGCGAAATAGTGGTCATGATACTGGTGGCTTGACAATAATGGTTCATGTGATTCAGAATAGATTCGTCTGTTCCGGTGTCAGAAAAATAGATCTGAATTCAGTATCTGAATCCTACTAGTAGTAGTAGGTTGCATCGAACTTACAGGAAAAAACCAATTGGACATTGTGCACCATGAAGGAATCATTCTTGTGACAATGTTTGTCGCTGAATCCGGTATCCGGATTCGAAACCATGGCCAGTGAATCGCCCGATTGTTTGCTGCTCCGCGTGTCAATTGTGGCCGATTTAGACAATTGTACTGATGGCGACTTTTTGTTCAAAGCTATTCGTTCGTGCTGAACGGCTAACCGAAGAATTGGAAGGAATTGAAATTTGAAACAAACTTCAAACAACGATCACAAACCTTCCGGTTTCATTTTGACGGAAAGACATTTCTTAAACCGACATGATTGACATTGATTACGATTATTGATATCAATCTTACAATTCTGATTCTGTTTGCAATGATAATTCAAATTTCTACGGACACTACGCTTGAAGAAACCACTGTTCATTGGATTGATGAAATGAAAGAAAGGTGCAATCGTGGAATCGTGACAAGCGAAACAAAATACCTGGCTAACCTACCACCACATATACTTACCGACAACCATCACAACTTAGCACACCATAATGGCGACCTTAGAAATCGGATAAATCGGAAATTGATACAAAACCAATCAAACAAACAAACAAATATGATCATATTCAATCAGTATTACCGGAAGCCCGATCTCCACACACCAGGCAACGATTGATACCAGAACGCAATTGTAGCATCTTCTTTGCGACAAAGTTTCCCACTGATGATCCTGGTGTGTGATCAGCAGGGTGGCCAAAGTGTGAATGAATCAATTCCAACAAAAATTATTATTGCACAGGAAATCCAGAATCATGATACCAAGATGAGGATGGTGTTCAAGACCCGTGAACTTGTTGATCACCAACACACACTGGTTAAAATAGTTTTTTGATTGATTATAAAGCTCCTCCTTCCAAGTAGAAGGAGGAGCCACAGGACAACATAACACTGTACAATATGGTGTACTTGTCCTCCGACCAACCAGTACAAACGCACTTTGCTTTGAAAAGCTAGTGCACGCTAAAGTCGGGGCCGGCCAACCTTATACTGATTTTAGCTAGGTCAACTAGCCAGCTAGGAGGAGCCCCAGTGAGTGATTATGTCTGAAGTGATTGTTCCCGGACGCACACTGGCTGGATGCACAAAGCTCTTGCTGAAAGCTCTTATCCTGGCACTTGATTCTTGATGTGCGCGCTCAAGTCAGTGTGTTATGGAACATTATGGAACAACGAGCGAGAGAGAGAGGGGCACTTAGAGCCAGTTTCCCAGCAGCAGTTTCACCGTTGATGGAACTACCTGAGAAAATGGACATTTGTTCAGTTGGATTGTTTGGTGACTTCAAATTGAATTGTCATGTCACAAACCATATAAACAGCTTATCAAGTCAAAGACAATTATCAGATTATACTTATTGAATATAACAATATTCTTTACTACTTTTGGTGGCAAAATCACATATCATCATCATGTTTTAATTTCATATCAAAGCTGCGGAACAAAAAAGAGATGCTATAATCAGAACAGATGTTCGTGATGGATCGTTTTTCCGGCAAGCAGATTTTCCACCCGCCCGAATCAGAGACACTAGAGGTGACATTTTTCATTGCGATGCGCTTATTTGTGCGCTAACAGAATGAGATTCCTGGGCGAAATTTCAGGCTCAAACAATGGCAATAGATAAGTTTGTCGCACCGGATCCTGTTCTTCCAGAAATTGTTGATAATCCAACAAAATACACAATTCAATCAAGGGTGCTATCAATAATCGTAGAGCATAAAACAATACAGCACCATCAAATTGTTGGGTGAAATGTTCGATTAGATCCGAACGGAAAACATCGTCGGGGATGCAGATGTCTTCAAAGCCATTGATTGCTTTGTCAACATATTCTTTGAATGTCATTCGAGAATCGATTCGGACGCTTTTCATTGGTTGATGTCTTCGTTGTGGGGCATACTTTTCGATCAGATACTCCAGACAGGCTCGGTATCCATGAACTTTCAAAGAATCCAGATCTAAATAGACAAAACATGTTTTAGAAAGTATTATTATCGCGCGCGTACAATAACAAGTGATTATGACCTTCTTTACTGAATTTTGACAAGAATTTTTCTGCAGCATGGCAAGCCAGTTCTTTTGCTCCAACACTCAGGATGGTTGAAGAATTTTCTTGGAGAAATCGGCTCATCGGGAACCGAAACGATTCAGATTTCATGTAACAACAACAAGCTAAAACCAAACATTTAGAGCCGGGATTCTCGACAAACTTTTCCAACACCAAATTGGATAGCGAACCACAGGCATGTAGACCTAGAAGTAAATGTGGCCGAGTCAATTGATCACCGAAAAGTTGATCAACTCTTTCCTCCTCGGTCACATAACAATTCACTTTGGTTGGTCGTTGTTCCGATGGGACATCGAATTTTTTATACTTTTCAAGAGCTTTCAAAGTTTTGTCCTCTCGAATCGAAGCTCCGCGGATGTTGTCTTGATTGGCTTCAATACAGAACACCCGATACCCGTAGCAAAGATTGAGGATACGAGAGAGATGACATTTTCCCGAACCAAAATCGATTATATCCAATTGATTGTCGAATTTGTTCATCAGACAGGATATTAATTTGCATAATTGTTCAATTTCATGGCGTTTTTTCAGCTTAATACCGCGCGTCAGAATATGATCAAGAGGTGTAGAAAGCTTCTTGGAAAAAGCATGTCTTTCAGCCGGATTGGTTTGCTCGGAGAATAATGTCACTTTTGGATCACATCGTGCGGATCTAATCAAACGCACTATCCTGAATGAAGATCGCAGACAAAGAATTGTTAACGGTAATACATATTTGGCCGGTTTAGATGAATCCATAAGCCAGGGAATGTCCGAAATTTTCAACTGATTCAAACATTCAGCCCATTTTGATGGTAACTTGCTCCAATGATCATCTAAAAAATAATCCTTACAAAGTGTTTGGTTGTTTCAAACAAACGTTCTAGTCACGTGATCGGAAGTAATTCACACAATTACTTACGATATTGTAAGAATTCATAAGCCATTCGTAATGGGCGAGGATTTGAGACAAAGCCAAAAGAACTTTGCCTCTGGAACACTCGGACATTTATTCAAAAATGCCTAGAATTTCAAATTTATAAACAATTAGGCGACCGAAAAAATCCGTACAATCCGGAAATAGTATTTTTATCAATGAAGCTCGATGATTTTTAGGATTTATATTGCAAAATGTTTGTAGAAGATTATTATCCTCGGCTTTTAAACAGATTTCGTCGATCAAACTATGATCTTTGTTCAAGAATTGTATGGAAATATTACGAGAAGAAAATCCTCCCTGAAACTGAATGTTCAAATCTTTCAAAATGAATTCTGATTTAAACAAACAAAGTATCCATTGACATTGTCCTTGGTCGGAGTTCCAGCACGTTTCTTCGTTACCATCCGTCAGGTGTTGTTTGCCCAATTGTTTAGTATCTTTATTCAGGACCGAGCTAACACTGGAACCAAATTTAAATTGGGATTGAATTAATGCAACTAGATCAATCAATCTTAAATCAATCATACTTGATTTGATAATCTTGTTTGATGATGGCCAGACGTCGTTCCTGATTCATTGTATAATCACACTCACTCACTAAACACACATTTGCCAAGGGTTACAGAATCCCGTATTCTTGGTACACGTGATACTTTTTGGTGGATGGAGCGCCATCTTGTATTTGAAAATTCAGATGCGCTTTATTTGAAAAATTCGCAAATTTTTACCCGCGCGCAGAACTTCTGCCACGATCGGAGGAAAAGAATTTCCATTTGAGCAAGAAGAATATTGCAACAGACAAAAAATTATCGAGAAATATAGCTAATAATATGATTTATACTAAAAATAGCTAAAAGCCACAATTTCATCCAAGAACAAGAATATTCTTCGAAAACTCAGTAAATGGGCTTTTTTGTTCTTAGGGTGAGTGTGTGTGTGTGTGTGTGTGTGCGGTTGGCTGCTAAGTATAATTGGTAAACAATTTCATCAATTTCAAATCGCGGAGAAAAGTTACCACCAACCACACACCACACGCATACTTACTTAGTCGGGTAGAGACACGGAGAAATTCCAAGTGAAATAATTCTTCCATCTTAAGTAACATAGTTTTGAAAACCGCGAGCAACAACAACCAGAAATCAGCAACCAGAAGAAAAATTTCTTCCAATTTTATCCCGTTAGTCCGTGGTGGTTGGTTACACGCTTATTTATTTATTTTTTATTTTTTCGTCTGCACTTGTTGTTACCGTTGTAGTTGTCATAACACCTCCAACATCGTGCAGAATTCTTGGCAATTATAGAGTATCGGATTAGTAGGTTTGTTTTTTCATTCAAATTCTGATAGTCTTTGAGAGCTGATGATAAGTGGTAGAATTCTATGAAACCTAACCAACCATCATCATCATCATCATCATCGGCTGTTCAACAAGTTTTTTTCTTCTCTCTCGAACCTCTTAAATCCTCCGAACGACGACGACGACGACAAACCGACGAATACTTTTCAGCAACCGTAAACCGTAATTTGAATAATTGATTGATTTCCATTGAGAATTTGTCGTTTGTGCTTTTTCCCGTATAAAAACCACCACACTTCAAACCATTTGGTTTCCTCTTACACTATGAGCGACAGTGAATCCACCGATGTGAATGTAAAGTTTTCTCTGCCACCATTTGAATCGATCAACGAACCACAACCACAAGAACAACCAGAACCAAAACCAGAATCAAAACCATCACCGGCAATCAACAATCAGAACAGCGACCACAACTATAGTTCCAACAAAATGAGTTCCAACAACAATGATGAACAACAACAACAACAACCAAGCGTTGGATCACCGGCGGTGAACGCCAGCTCCGATTTGGATCAAGTGAAAGAGATTTTGAAGAGTAGCTTCAACAATGATCCATCAATGGTGGATAAAACACAATTTTATCCATTACAACAGAAAGCTTCGTATATGTCGCCCACCTGTACGCTGAGTGCCGAAAGCAAACGTATCGTACGCCAAGCACAGGCACCGATACTGCAGGCCAGTTCTCGTGTGGTCCATTTTCTCTATGAGGTAAGCAGATTGATTGATTCATTGTTCGATTGATTGATTTATTATTATTGAAACAATGCTGACGACTGTCATCAATCAAAATCATCATCATCATCATCATCGAAAATTAGGCCAGAATCGAAGAGCTGGAAGAGGAGCTAGACAAAGAACGAAAACAAAGAATCAAAGCGGAAAAACAGCGCACTGATTTGACAAGAGAAGTGGAAGAATTACATGGTAAAGTGGAAGAATTGGAAAACACAAACAATAATCAATCGGAAATGATCAGAAAATTGGAAGCTGAAGTAAGCAAATTACGACGCGAAATGGAAGCATCCAATACGAATCATGAAGTTGAAGTACAATCATTACGTAAAAGAATCAACGAAATCATGCAAGAAACACAAGAACAAATTGATCAAATCAACAAAGCCAAAGCCAAGTTAGTAAACATCGAAAATCCGATCAATCGGATTTGATTGATTGTACACTAAAACTAATCGGAATCCTTCCTATTATCCTTTTATTCCCCGAATCCACCCATCCCCCAATGTAGGGCGGAAAAGGAATTAGCCCAGCTCACCGTACAGATGGCCGATCTTCAGGCTCAACTGGAGAACGCCAGAAAAGTTCAGGTTAGTCGGGATGATCCGGAACCATCAATAAATCATTGATTATTGATTGGGATTATTGATTGAGATGCGCAAAGTGCGCTCTTTCCGGGCTTCTAAAGCTTGGCTCCCTTTCCATTGGTTTCAATCACAGTTGACACATTTATTTTAGAATCCTTCGAAACGATTTCCATGATTTTCCGATTGCTTGCAATACCAGTATTTAAGCCAGACATTTATTGCATTGACAAATCTACTACTTGTAGCATTTCGATTCCGTTCTTCTATGCTGAAGAGAGGAGAGAAGAGCTTCTCTCTTTTGAGCTTTCATACTTTATTGCCAGCTATATTTAGGATTCTTGGTGCAAGCAAGCAAGAGAGAGGGAGCGAAAAAAAACAAAATTCTGTCACAATTAAACCAGGCTTGTCAAATATTTATTTTTTTTGGGGCTTTTACATTATTATAGATAAAATTTTCAAAAGCTTCAAGTGAAGCTAAAATTAGAGCCCCACATCATGTACAACGATGTTCGGGAAAATTTTCATTTTGCCGATATTTATTCTCGGAGAATATTCTCGGTAGAGAGTAATAGAATTTAGGCTGTTTTTTGCCCAAAAATGGATACAGAATTCCGAATGCTTTCGACAATGCTAGCTAGCTTACTGACACTACACTGTTTGGCTGCTTAGCTGTTTGGCGATTGCTTCTTGTTGGTTGGTTTGCTTGCTTGAATTGAATGCTTAAATTATTTAATCGTTTGGATACCAAAAAAACATATTTGACAACGAAACAAACAAACGATTCCAATTATATTCCAAAATCAGGCAAACGCAGAACGTCACAATAAACAATTGGAGGCACAATTGAAGGAAGCCAATAAAAAATTCGAAGATGCCCAAAGAACCATACAGGATTTGGAGGCAAGCAAAAAGAAGCTTGAATTCCAGAAACAGGAAGCGGAAAAACAATACCAAGAAGCATTGTCACAATTGGAAAGTATGGAGAAAATCAAAGATCAATTGAAAAAAGAACTAGAGGAAGCGAAAGCTCAGGCAGCCCATGAAAGTCAGGTAAATGAATCCTTGAATGAATCCATGTTGGATGTGGGAGAGGATCTGGTTAGGATTTTTCACGCTGGAATACTTTTTTTTCTTGGTTGATGATTGTGATTGTGATAACAGGAACGGCTAGCTTTGTTGAGTAAATATCGCAACCTCGAAATCGAACTGGAAGCCGCCCGGAAGTTGATCGAAGATGATGAATTGATCAAACAAAATCTACATCTTCAATTGAGCAAAGCCAATGATGAAGTGCAACAATGGAAGGCTAAATTTGAAAGTGCTGGTTTTGTCCTGCGCGAAGAAATGGAAGAGATGCGCAAGAAATTGACCATCCGGCTACAGGAAGCAGATAATCACATTGAGCAGCTTAATTTGAAGATTTCCAATCTGGAAAAATCGAAACTTAAATTGACCGAAGAAGCTGAAAAGCTGGCCAATGAATTGGAACAAACCCGGGCATTGGCTGTTACTTTGGACAAGAAATGCAAGAATGCTGCCAAAGAGATAATGGAATGGCGACAAAGATGTAAAGATTTGGAAAGTGAATTGGATGCATCACAAAAAGAATGTAGAAATTATTCAACAGAACTGTTCAAATTGAAAGCTGCCTACGATGAACTACAGGAACAATATGAATCGGCCAAAAGAGAGAACAAGAACCTACAGAATGAGGTGAAAGATTTGTTGGATCAACTAAGCGAAAGCAGTAGAATGATCAACGATCTGGAATTGACCAGAAAACGTCTTCAAATGGAAAAAGAGGAACTTCAATCGGCTTTGGCCGAAGCGGAAACAGCCCTGGAAATGGAAGAGAACAAAGTTTATGCTGCACAACAAGCGCTGGAACAGGCCAACATTGAACATGATAGACATCTTAGAGAAAAAGAAGAAGAATTCGAAAATATCCGCAAGAATATGCAGAAAACTTTGGATCAAATGCAGGTCAGCCTGGAACAGGAAGCTAGAGGACGTGCGGAAGCATTGAAAATGAAAAAGAAATTAGAAGGTGATGTGGTAGAGTTGGAGATAGCATTGGAGGCTGCCAATAAATCATTGGCCGAAGCGCAAAACTTTATCCACAGGCTCCAGGATAACATAAAAGATCTTCAAGTACAATTGGAACGAGAACGAAGAGCCAAAGAAGAGGCACAAGAATTGTATGCAGCTTCCGAACGTAAATGCCATGCATTACATAATGAATTGGAACAAACCAGGACGATGTTGGAACTATCGGATAGGAAATGTAGAAATTTGGAGAATGAACTGAATGAGATGAATGAAATGAACGCCGAATTGAATGCTATGAATGCTGCCTTGTCCAGTTCCAAACGTAAATTGGAGGGCGAATATCAAATTTTGAAGTCCGATCTGGATGAAGCATTGAATGAGATCAAATTGTTGGATGATAAATGCCGAAAAGCCATTATGGATGCGGCTAGATTGGCCGATGAGCTCCGAGAGGAACAGGAACATGCTCAACAAGAAGAAAAAATGAGAAAAGCATTGGAGGAACAGGTCAAAGAATTACAGGTTCGTCTTGATGAAGCCGAACAAGCTGCCATGATTGCTGGACGCAAAACCATCGCCAAGCTGGAAGCTCGTGTACGTGAATTGACTCAAGAGCTGGAAAGTGAACAACGAAAATATTCGGAAGCGGCCAAGAATCTACGAAAATCCGATAGAAGAATAAAAGAGCTACAATTTGAATTGGATGAAATGAAAAAGAATATGGCGCATCTGCAAGATTTGGCCGATAAACTAAGCCAAAAAGTGAAAGCATACAAGAGACAGATCGAGGAAGCGGAAGAGATAGCCGCACTGAACATGGCCAAATACCGAAAACTATGTCAAGAATTAGAAGAAGCCGAGGATAGAGCCGATTCAAGCCAGACAAATTTGGCTAAATTAAGAGCTAAAACACGGAGTTCCGGATCGATGCCTCGAGCTTTGAGCCCTTCGGTAAGTCAAGTGTCAAATCTACCATCGGATATTATTCTAATATTTCCATTTTATCTAGCGTCAACTTGATACCACGAAGCTGGAAGCCGAACTAATATGAATATGAATGAATATAGCTATCATCAATTCATTTTAAATCAAATGAACAATATGAAATTTTCTAATTAATTGGCGCCAAATATGCTGCTTGCTTTTTGTTGCTTTTTCTGCATCCATCTTCAAATCAAAATTTGATGGATCCACTTGATGGACATTTTTATTTGTTACTTAATTTTTATACAGACATTTATTGCTTGTATCTTTTTTTTAAAAGAAACACACGGATTATTATAAATTATTACTTTGCTTTCATCAATCAATCAACGTCTTGTCCGACAACTATTATATTTAGGGCTGTTTCCGTTGGAGCCAGGATATCATGGAGGTGGGAATATCTTGGCTTTGGATATGATGTTACTATAGCCAGCCATAGTTACTGTTGCCATACAGTTACTTGGCCGCTTGGCTATCACAATTTCATGCGCGATCATTCTCCGCCCAACAATCGAACGCTCAACAGAGCGAATAGTTAGGACAGTACAAATTTCTACGCGCGCGCGGCGTAATTCACTGTCAATGTGGTGGAATAGGCGGAGTTTCCAAGCAGCATTGTTGGTTAATATTCAACAAGTGGTCATCGTCGTAGTCATCATCGTCATCAATGGTAACACCAGCACCAGCAGTATTCCTATATATAATTGGACACTGCCCATTATTATAGCCAGCATATTAGTTATAGTTGGGTGAGCGTGTTCTGTCTGTGTGTGCCTCTTTTCCCTATACTTTCTCTTTCTCTCTCGTTCTCCCTATGCTCCACCTCTGTCCCTTTCAATAGTGTTTGGCTCTTTTTTTGAAGAGAAAATGTTTTTAAAAAATCGCTGACGTCGTTTTTTTCAAGCGACCAACCGAAGAACAGAACCAAGCACGTCACTGCTGCTTGTGTTTTACAATTCAATTTGAAATTTGAAAAATTCTGTCACGCTCTTTGTTGATGCCCCTCGATGGTTTTGCGCGCCAACATGCGCCAGTTTTGCGCCAGTAACGAGCGTTTGACCAGTGAGAAACAGTGTTTCTTTGTCAATATTGATAAATTTGCTAAATGCTTAATTTTGAATGTTCCGTGTTTTCTAATATCTCTGAATTTGGTTTTATTTTGGAGCGTGAAAAAA
Organism: Amerodectes protonotaria; assembly: GCA_025882695.1. Taxonomy (NCBI): domain Eukaryota; kingdom Metazoa; phylum Arthropoda; class Arachnida; order Sarcoptiformes; family Proctophyllodidae; genus Amerodectes; species Amerodectes protonotaria. The sequence continues at coordinate 3,181 of JAOZJS010000408.1, read as the reverse complement.
TGAATGAAGAAAATCCTCAAAATCGAATTAAAACATGGCTTAAACAAGAATTTAATGTGATTGCCAACGATTCGCAAATGGACCAATTAACCAAACATAAAAGTTTATTCAAAGCTTTTGTTTATTCATCATTAATAATCAAAAACCAAAAGAACCACCAGAAATTCATTCAAAATGAAGCTGTGAAAAAGATGCAAAAAATGATCAATCTGAATGACCGAGAATTTCAAGAATTAATTCAAAAAGAAAAACATTCCTCTTCACCACTTAAAAATGATCTTGATTCCTTTGAAAAATTGCGTAAGTTATTCTCGCTCATCGTGAATTCTGAAAAGTTTGCATGTTTTGAAAAATATGACCAAGAAAAATTGAAAAACTGTGAAACATTGATGGAAGAATTATTACCAATCATTTCGAACATTCAAAAACAAATTGATGACCCAGATTCCTTATGGAATCAACAGCTTGTCCAGTCAGATTTTGGTCAAAATATTCAATCGATTCACAAGAATTTAACTTCAAATCTCGACGAATGCTCCAAAAAAGTGTTGCAAATTTTACAGATACAAAAGGACACACCAGAAAATTCTGTTGCAGAATCTAATTATCCAAATAGAATGCAGTGTTTCAACATTTCCCTTGATGAAATTAATGATTTACTTAATCATTACGAAAATTTCTGTGAAAAAGCTCTGCCAAAAGAATATCTTGCCTAAGAAAATAAAGAATTGTTTTCATTTTTTGAAGCCGAACCATTATATAACAACCGTTAGCATGCCATCTACCGAATCAATTTTAAATCCACAAAATCATGTGTTTTTTATTATGGTTACCATGTTGTTGTCATAAACATTTTTTGACATTATTTTGACCGAATCTTTTCAGAATCGTCGATAAAAAAAAACTTTAATTCAAACAAAATCCTAGTATTGGTTTTGATAAATATAATTTCGACTGTGAAGAATGTCCAATTCTGAAAGTCTTAGTCCTTTTGTTTACTGGGGACAGACATCAGATTCTATCACATTGAAGGTTGACTTGAAGAGCGTCAAGGTAATTGCTTGATTTTGAAGAAAAAATGACCATTAATGTTGCAAATCATTTGTTCGAAAAAAGTCTCCAATTATAGATCTTAAAAATAATAGCCTCTATTTTTATGCGGTGGGCATCGGAGCCAAAGGATTGAATGAATATTCGTTTTCGGTGGTGCTTGACGCTGAAGTGATTCCAGAAGTAAATGAAAAAAAAACTTAATAACGATTTAATTTTATACGATTGCATCTTACCATAATATTTGTTTGTTTCCTTATGTAGAAAAGCTTCTATAAAATAACAGATCGTAATGTTGAATTTGTCCTAAGGAAAAAAATGATGGTTTCATGGCCAAGATTATTGGAAAACAATAATAAACCGCAATGGCTCAAGGTAGATTTTGATCGTATCAAACAGAAAGATTTCGATACTACTTCGGAAGATGATAGTGAAGCAGAAACATTAGCTCATACCAGAAGCAAAGGCCGACCAAGACTGTATAAGGATCGTAATTTTGGACGTGGAAGAAAGAATCGAGGTAAATGCTATTGATTGACTCACTTGGTTTTTGACCTGATTTTTTTTGTTTCCCAAAAAGCTCAAGATTTCAAGACAGCATACTTGTTTCTCTATAATTTATTTCAATTCGTCGGTCACATTTACATTTTTGTCATATTTTTCATCCATTACTTTAAGGAAGGTCCAGGTAGCGGTCAAAATTGTAAACAATCATTACGGACATCATTCTAAAATTGCTTCCCTTTTTTATTGTTTTTCTAACGCAGAGACAATTCAAACCATATATCCATCATTGAGTAATCCGATAAAATTCTTGAATCTATTGCAAATATTAGAAATTTTGCATGCATTGATCGGATATACCAGTAGTTCAGTACTGGCATCAAGCTTGCAACTATTGGGAAGGATGTTCTTCATATTCATTTTGATTGATTTTCATGTTGAAATTCAATCTCATTATGCCACATTTTATCTGTTATTTATTTACACCATTTCTGAACTTGCTAGGTATCCAATCGGGAATCAAATGCAAATCTCAATTAATTTATCATTTATTCTCAACAAATCTAGGTACCCCTATTATATGTTGCATATTTTCAAGGTCAACATCCGTTTCGTAACGTGGATTCGTTATAGTGCTTGGATGGTATTATATCCTCTTGGATTCGTTTTCGAAGGTTTGTCTTGTTCGGTTTAATAAACTTAATCTAATTCTTTTTTACTTTTACATGATTCGACAGCAATTATTTTATATCACAGTATTTCATTGTTAGAAGCTAATGAAAAATTCTCAATATTCCTGCCCAATTCCATGAATATCTCATTCTATTTGCCCACATTGTTAAGATTGTATTTGAATTTTGGCATATTTCCCGGTAAGTTTTGTTATCCGAAATATTTTTCCTGGTTAATCGGATGAAATTAATATTCTTAATCTGTTCTTATTCTATTTCAAAACAGTTTTCTATTTGTCCATGTCTCACATGAACCAACAGAGAACAAAGGTATTAAGTGCGTTCAAAAGAAAAATACATTGAGATGGAGATAAATTCAATTATTTATGGAACTGTTATCTTGAATTTTACGTTACAAAATGATCTGTCTCTGTAAACTGAAACTTTTTTGCATGTAGTCTTCTTATTCTTTAATTTTGAAATTTCTTACGTTGAGTTGTCCATTTATGAAATTATATGATACTTTCGGATGTTCACAATTAAAAAAATTAGACGCATTATTGCCGCCATCTAGTGGTCAAAAAATAAACTAAACGCAAATGCTGCCATCTGGTGCCCATAAAGGGAACTAAACACAAGTGCTGCCACCTATTGAATAAAATATGAACCCAAGCAGTGAAAGTTGGCTTCACTGCATTGCATTTTCTGCTGCAACCTGTTGAGACAAATATGAACCCTATCTCAGGGGGATGCCCCTAAAAGATGAAAGTTGACTTCTCTGCATTGCATTTTCTGATGCCACCTGTTGATCAAATAATGAACCTAATCTCAGGGAGCTGCCACCTGTTGATTCGAATATGAATCCAACCACAGGGGCTGCCCCTGAAATATGAAAGTTGGCTTACTGCATTACATTTTCAGGGGGCTGCCCCCTGTTGATTCGAATATGAAACCAA
>JAOZJS010000407.1:0-36266 GCA_025882695.1 Amerodectes protonotaria | reverse complement strand
AATCGTGCCGAACTAGATTGTGGTCGTTGCTATGAATTGGTCAAATTCGAATTAGATGATCTCAAAGAACCGTGTTTGAAATGTTGTCGTCAGGATGAATCCAGTTCCAAAAAGGTATACAAATAGGCGAGCTCGAGGATGTCGAGGATTTTTTTTTTGATTCCCAAAATTTCGTTTTCCGCCCCTCCCCTTGTCTAGAAATTTGCATTCGCCCGATTAGAATATTGTGAATGTAACATTGCTAACTTTCCTCAAGTCAAAGGTTTGTATCATTATCATTTTTGATGATAATGATTAATCCGATGGATCCTGGATCTAATCCGACAATCCTTGCTATTAATTTATCCTTGTAGCTTTCATTCGTGGTGATAAACCTAAAAAGTATTCCAATCTTAAAATCAAATTTGTACGTGGAGCATTGCCCGTTTTGAAACTGTTGAACGAACATCATGATGTGGTGGATGAGCTGAACATTCAAAAATGGGACACTGATACTATTGAAGAATTTTTGGATCAACATTTATTATGATTATGATGTGTGTGTGTGTGTGTGTAAAAATTCTGATTCTGTCCACTTTCGTTGTTATAATTCCAATAATGATAATGATACCAATAATAAATAAATGAAAAAACCGTGCAAAAAAAACCAACGGAAAAAACCCGGATTCTAAATTTAGACCAAAAGCAAAGATGATAACAACCCGTCCATGTTGAAGTGGTGGTGGTGAAATTCTTGAATTGCACATCAAATTGTGCAATTGTGTACTTTGATGGTGGCGGTGGTGGTACATCTACATGTACCAGAATCATATCATGATCCACCTTTGTCCCACAAAGATTATTAAGAGATTTTCGGTTCAATCTAAGGACAGGACGCAGGACATGAAATCGGTGGATGTATCAGCGAAACGCACACACTCGAGATTAACTGAAACGTGTAAATATACGACGCGACGCGACGACGACGACGATATTGATACGATATCGGTTTCGAGGTTCTTGGTCTTGTTCATGGTTACCGACGGAAACTATTGGTTGTTGATGATGTACACGTTGCCGTAAATGATTGCCGATTGATGATGATGCTTGCTTGGAAACGTATCGAATCGTAATCTGCCACCACAAAGAAATTATGATCAAACAATGGGCCATGTTTGTTTAGCCACGATCTTAATTGGGCCGCTTGTTGCACAATTATCATCATCATCATCGGAGAAGCAAATGGATTTGATGGATTTGATATGGCTGTGATGATGATGGCTATGGCTATGGCTATGGATTTCCTTCGATAAATCTTCACCAGAACCAGAAACCAAAACCAAAATTTTTGGTTTTTGATCGTTGATAATTGAATTAACGTTATAGGTTCTTTTGTTGTTGCGGTGGTGGTACTTGATCCACAATAATGTTGGTTGATATATAAAAAACCGTGATCAAACCTGGTGAAACGGGCATTATTTTTTTTTCGCTGCTTGCATATTCCAATTGTAGTTTTTAGTTTAGTTTAGTTTAGTTTAGATTCTCACCATCATCATCACAGATATCTCAAAATGGTCCAAATGGAAGGTAGATACAAGTTGGAAAAGTCGGACAACTTTGATGCATTCCTCAAGGAAATGGGTAAGCGATTTTGGTGATAATCGTTGTTTTTGGATTCGTTTTCGAATTTGAATTCAAATTTCGAACATTCAACAGGTGTAAATTTTATGACCAGAAATCTGGCCAAAACACAATCACCAACATTAGTGGTGGCGGTCAATGGTGATGATTGGACCATCCGAACGGAATCGATCAAAACCAGCGAGATCAAATTCAAACCGGGCCAAGAGTTTGATGAGGATAGATTGGATGGCAAAAAAGTCAAAGTAAGCTAGATCGGAAGTTCGGATCGGATTTCGATGATTTGATATTCCCCTCTTTTTTTTCTCGCTTTCGCTTTCACATCCCCACACCCACACCTATAGACCGTTGTGACCAAAGAAGGTGATAATAAATTGGTTCAAATCCAGAAGGGTGATAAGGAGGTGAAAATTGTTCGAGAGTTTAGCGATGATGGTTGTATGGTCACCGCCACCATTAATGGTGTTACATCCACACGATTCTATAAACGACAATGAAATGATGATGATGATGATGATTTTCCAATGAAATTCAATCAAATTGAATCCAAATTTCCAAATTTCCCGAATTCGAATTTTAAAAAAATTAAACTAATCTTCTTCGTCTTCCGAAAAAAAAATCGATTCCAAAAAACCTCGAAAATCGAATTCCAATTTCCGATTCCGTTTGTTTTATTACATGTCTGTGTGCCTGCGTGGTAATCATGATCATGGTATTTGATGGTCCACCACCAATCAATCAATATAGCTAACAAGTCATTGGATGATAATAATAATATTGGCGGTGGTGGCCAACCAAAAAAAAAAATTCTTAGAAATCATTTGATAGACATTCGACGATTTCGACGACGATATTATCCTCGATCAACCACGAAATTTGCCAGTCACCATTCATTGAAAAAATGGTGGTTGTGGTAAATGGTTGCTTTTGATCTTTGAACACACCACCACCACCACCACTGCCAGTACATCCTCGAAAATGTTAATAACCAGATAATGTTTCGGCCAGTGTGTATGTATGTATATGTGTGTGGTGTTACCATAACCAGCACACACATTATGGTAACATGAGGATGATGATCATCATCATGAAACACATTGAAACGACCAAGATTTTAATTGCAGGGGGTTGGGGAGGGTGGGGTGGGGTGTAGAAGACTAAATCGTCCGTTTGACATAATCTCGTCGTCGTCGTCGTCGTCGTCGAAACCCAATGACATTGTCAATATCATTGAAATCCGACGACGTTATCGTCATATTGGCCAAGCCCTATTGAACCTATTAAACATTGTTGGTTGGTGGATATCAATACACAATCCTAATGAGTCTGGGCTGTGGTATAGCTGGCTGGATTCCCAGCGAGAGTGAATCCCGAGAGGATCCTAGCGTTTCGAATGAGAATCCATTTCGAACCATCACCATCACCACCATTATTATTATTGTGGGTTGTCGGTCGTGTAAACCACCGATACTAGATACACTGGAAATCTGAGAGATCCTCGAACACCAGGCCATCGTATCCTAAACTTAGTTGGTTGTCTGGTGTTGTGGTGGATTCTCACTGGGAAACATGAATCTTTTTCGTTTCTCCCTTGACAATTTTGTTGTCTATTTGTGTTTCCCCTTCCATCACCCCTCTATGGATTTCCCCCTCCGTACTGTCATGACAAGTACGTCGATAGAGAGAGAGAGAGGGAGATGTTTTTTTCGTGCGACAAAGACCACGACAAACAACGTCGTCGACGAAGTTGAAGTCGACGACGAAACCCCCGTATTCGATGTACCAACCAACTAACCAACCAAACACAGCTACATGATAACGGATACAACCACATCACACAGTATCGTAGATGTGTTGTTGTATATTTAGATATTTGTGCTGGATTGGCAAAATCATCATCATCATCATCAACAACAAGCAGAAGAAATCGTTCGGGGGATTCGTCGGGGAGTATCCTCGCGAACTGTACGAACTGAACGATGAACGATGGATGGATGGTGATGAAGGAAGTTGTTCGGATGCGCTTACGTGCGCGTACTAACACACACACTTGTACACCAAGAACAACGATATTGTTGTTGAATTACAGTTAGATTGTTGTTGTTGTGTAATATACCATCGTTTTACCACTATTTCGTTGATTCCTCTCTCTCTCGCTTTCCCTGTGTGTTCTGTATGAATGGATGATGATGATCATCATCATCAACTACCATCATTGCTAACCATCTTGCGGGGAGGATTGGATCCCACCCAGCCCCACCCCCTCCACCACCACCACACCCGGACACGCCAAACCAATATAAATAGTGATAAATTAATTCATCATCATCAGCAGCAGCATCATCAGCATCATCGTTTTTTAGTATTATTATTATCATCATTATTGTTTATCCACTTTCCTCCAACAAGATTCTTTTTTAGTTTCAACATTTTCAGTTTCGAAGTTTTGTTGCGGAAAACACGAAACACACACACACACACACACTCACACGACATTTAGATTTTGGTTGTCGTTGAACAAACACACTCGCACATCCGCGAACATCCTGAACAACAAGCAAACATTTTTTTGTGCTCATATTCTGCTCCATTCCCACACACACATAGCTCAAGCTAACTTACGTTCTCTTGTTTCAAGCTAAGCTGACCTCTCGCTCTCTCGCTCATTCCGTTTCCGTTTACGTCGTTTACGAACGCTACTTTTTTATAAAAAGAAGAATAAGAAGAAAATATGGCCGCAGTCGAAGGTAAATACAAATTGGAAAAATCGGAAAATTTCGATGAATTCTTGGACAAATTGGGCGTTGGATTTATGGTCAAAACCGCGGCGAAAACATTGAAACCAACGTTCGAGGTTGCAAAAGATGGTGACAAATATGTTTTCCGTACCATTAGTACGTTCAAGAATACCGAGATTAAATTCAAACCAGGCGAAGAGTTTGAAGAGGATCGTATGGATGGTAAACGTGTGAAGACGGTGATCCAAAAAGAAGGCGACAATAAGTTTGTCCAGAAACAATTTGGAGATAAAGAAGTGGAGATCATCAGAGAATTCAATGGTGATGAATTGAAAGTGGTAAGTGAGGGAACATCCCATTTGTGGGCGTGTGTGTGAGAGAGTGAGAGAGAGAGGAAATTCGATCCGAAATCCAAATCTAAACATTCAATTTAACCCCTCCACCACCCTTTTCGACCAATCATGCCCAAACATATACAGGTTGCAAAATGCGACGGTGTTGAATCCGTTCGTGTTTACAAGCGAATCTAAATGCAGCAGCAGCGATGAACCATATCAACAACAACAATGACCGAGTCTAATCTTTCAAAAAAATGTCTTGATGATCAATCGAAGTTTTCGGACGATCATCAACGATTCTCTCTACTTGTCTGTCTTGTCTTTTCGTCTTTTTTTCGGTCTCAAAATTTTAACCTCTTTACTACCATATTAGATTTTATCTTGGAAAACTTGGTTTCACTTTTTTTATATATCAAACAAACAAACAAACAAAAAATAAACTATTCTGGACTTTTTTTCACAAGATCCGATTTCAATGGGTTAATTATTAATATTATTTGGGCTCGAGAGGTAGGACCAAGTCCCTCTCGTTTCAATCAACTAACGCTCCTCCCTCATCCCGCTCATGCTCCTCCCTTGTCCCTCGTTCGCTCCTCTCTCGTCCCTCGTTCGCTCCTCCCTCATCCCTTATACGCTCCTCTCTCGTCCCTCGTTCGCTCCTCCACACACATTCCAGGCGGTGAAGGATGTACCCTTTTCGGCCATCGAACGCCATCGGCTTTCCCTTTCATCACCATTCATTATTAACTAATTCAGGCTGTTTAGGTGAAGTATTGCTGCTGTTCGTTGTTTCTTTTTCTTCTTCTTCTTGTTCGTTGATTCGTTCGTTCGTTCGTTCGTTGTCGCTATTAGCTCTTTTTTTGCCCGAAAGCGACAAAACTACTATCATCAGCATACCACAGCAGCGTTGAATGATGATGATGATGATTGCTGAATTCAATCAAGCACGTACCATCAGCATCAGCATCGAAATCATCGTCGTTATTCAATCATACGCACATATCAACTTCCACAGGTGATACAAAAACCACGAAACATTCCATTTGATGATTGCAACCACCATCGCCACTACCACCACCAATCACCATTCTTCATCTGTTTCTTCTCGTCGTTGTTCTTCGTCGTTGTCCATCGTTGAATTTTTCGCTGTTTATTTCCATTGCTTTTGTGTTTCAAATCAAATCAAATCAAATCATCCAGATTGTTTCCACAATGGCCGAAATCAACAACAACAAAATCGATCCAATCGAAGGTAAATACAAATTGGAAAAATCCGAAAACTTCGATCAATTCCTGGATCGTTTGGGTGTTGGTTTCCTAAGCAAAACCGCCGCCCGTACCCTGAAGCCAACGTTTGTGGTGAAAGCGGATGAGAACAACCAGTTTACGTTTGCAATGTTGAGCACGTTCAAAAATACCGAAATCAAATTCAAACCCGGTGAAGAGTTTGAAGAGGATCGTTTGGATGGTAAACGTGTGAAAACGGTTATTGAACGTGAAAATGAAAACAAATTCGTACAGATACAGAAAGATGGTAAACAACAGGTGGAGATAATCCGTGAATTCAAGGGGGATGAAGTTCATGTGGTAAGCTATTAACCCTTTCTCTCCCCCCCCCTTAAATCTAAATCCGTTTCCTTTTCTGAATCTTCTTTTCCCTTGATCAACAAGTGGGCAACCTGTGATGGAGCCACATCGTTTCGATTGTATCGTCGTATTCCAGAATAGTTGACGGCCAGGCCAGACGAATAGTATACTACGTGAATGGTTTCGAATTTGGTTTTATCGTTCTCATTACGCCCACCCATGACGCCCTATACAAGCTTTTGCATGCGTGCATTTTTTTTCGGTATTTTTCACAAGGTTTGGATTCAAACAAACAAAAATGAATAAATCAAACCGCTTTGGGGTTCCCTTGTACTCTCTCTCTCTCGCTCGTTGTTTTCATTCTAAAAAACAATTATTTGGCTGGCTGGCTGGTTGTTGGGCCACGGCCAATAGTTTGTCGCGCCCAAACACACATGATCGTGCCCGGGAATAGGAAAATACCATCTTGAAGTGCCAAATCATGTCTGAGTGACGCCCGATTCATTGCGCTTATCTTTCAAGAGCGCTTCAAGGCGGGTACATTTCTTCAGTTCAGTTCAGTTCAGTCGCATCCACACATTGGCAAAGATTTTTGTGATTGGTCGAAATGTACCCACCACCACAACCGCAGCCTTCAACTGAATGCACTGAAAAGGGTTATGCCAGCCAGCTAATACGTCACATGACAATAAACTTCGCACTAAAACTAAAATTATCTCGGGAAAACAACAACAACAACAACAAAATTCGAATCTTGAGTTTCGCTTGCAATTTCGCTTCGAAAAAAAAATGTTCCAGATTCGAAAATAAACTAGCTATGATGCGCAAGCGCGTGTTGGATCCTGTTTCAAATTCAAAATTCAAAATTGTTGCTTTCCATTTTTAGTTTGAAGCTCTCAATTTGCGATGATATCGCGCGCGCCATCCAGCTGATATTGATATGGGCGAAATAAGTTCATGACCAACGATGAGGGAACACACGCACACACACACTTGCACACAGGCACAAAGGTGTTAATATTTAAAATTTGGAAATTGCCATGTACATTCATGCCAATCATCATCAATCTCGGCATGGCGCCTGGATGTGTTTGCTTAATTTTCCCAGAAAAACGCTGGATTTCGATTTTTTCCAAGATAAATTTTATTAACGAAATGTTTGTGTTGTGAGTTGTTTCATCTTGTTTTTTTTTCGTTGTTCTTCATCATCATGGAAATTGTCATCGAACATGGCAAGCATTGTGAAACACACGACAAACAAACGCAACAAAAAACAACGTTTATTTGCCTAGGAAACTGAATACACAAGCAAGGTTGCTTGTGCTTTCGGTTGATCAGGTTTCAAGTCCACCAAGATATTCTTGGTGAGGAACATATCATGGTTGCGACCAGCCAAACCAAACCAAACCAAATCAAAACAAAAGAAACCTAAATTGTGGCGCCCGACCCAGATAACCATTGGCGCGTAACCTGGAAAAATGAAAAATGTCAAATGCAACAAGTAGTAGTAGCAAGTTGTTTTTGGTTGACAAAATTCTTGCAATAAATCTGTTGGACCGAGATGATCAATCGACGACACAAACAACAACAACAACAACAACAATTTTTGATCAGCTGGACCACAATTCTGTTGTTGTTGTTGTTGCTATTCTCCAACCTAAATGGAGTTGATACAGTTGATCCAACAGAGCCGAAAATGTTCAAAGGTGAAATCAAATATGTGAATCTATATTTTCCGATACATCCCATGATGCAATGGATGTACGAAAATGGTTACAGAGGTGGATATGGCGCCAAATTGGATCACCATGATTATGGTAAAATCAAAGTGATGAAATTTCCGTTTAAATTTTATCGAACACCAACAACAACCAATGACAACAAAGATAAAAGTATGAAATTTGATTTTTGATTTTCCAATATCTTTAATAACATTTTTACACACACATTTGAATGATGATGATGATGATCAATTGGGATCGCATTCTGTTCGTAGCCATCCAATTTACAGTGAAGCCTAATTCAATCAATTTATTTCAATTATAAGACGGCGATGATGATGATCATGATGATGATGTTATTTGTCCCACAAATCGTACGGCTATTCATCATCGGACATTTGTACTGATTTGGATACCCATTTCAAGTAATCAGGATTTCCGCCCTGGATCTGACACAAGATAGGTTGTTGTTGTTGTTATTTTCAAACAAAACAATCCAATAATCATACGAACCGGAGCAAAGATTATTTCTGGAACATCGTACGGATGATTTCGCTTGACAAATTCAACCAGGTTATTGATTTTTTCGGTTCGCGTTTTCAAAATCATCAACGATTCATCATCTTCTTCTAATTTATCTCGCCATTTATAAATGGATGTCACCGTTGGAACAATATTCACGCAAGCAACCATATTTTCATTCACTAATTTTCTGTGAAAAAAAAAACAATTAAAATTATGGTCTATCGGTGGTTGTAGTTTTGGTTTTTATGGTCGAAACCAAATCCAAAATCATACTTGGCCAGCTCTTTGGCTAGATTGGAATTTGGAACGGTTATGTATCCGATGGAATATTTCGAAGCGCATGAAGTTGTTGTTGTTGTTGTGCATGAGGTGGACATGTTTTGCCAATTGCCAACCACCGATATCGTTTTTTGGCTCGATGATGATGATAATGTATCTGGTGAAAAATTTTAATCACAACAATTTGTTTGAAAATTTCCAACAAAAATCCTCACCTGACACCGAGGACAACAAAAATGTTGATAGAAAAAATTTGCCCAAATTTTTCGACATTCGAAATTTGAGAAGCATGTATATGTGGGGATGATGGTGGATGGTCAAGCTGAATCATCAACAACAGCGTATAAACATGTTGTTTTCAAAAATCTTGAACAACTTTTTTTCACGTATAAAATGGTTGTTTTTTTCGGGTGGTAGTGGCGGGATTTTCAAATTTTTCTCTTTCAAAAATTTCTCGCATATCGACCAATTGAGAGGAGAGGAAATTGGTTGTTTGAAATTGATTTCGGAACCAAACAACAAATGATGATGATCATCATCATAAATCACACGATTCTGGACAAAACGATCCAGATGTTGTCCAATTTTTTTTTGATATTTTTAGGTTTGTTTGGATTCTCTCGCTGGGAAACACCACAAATTGCTCTCCATTCTGTTTGTGTTGCTCTATTTTCCAATCGAACGATTTTCCCTCTTCTTAGATGAGAAATGATAATGACAACAACAACATCGCCAGACAACTGGATAATATATTGGCGACAACGACCATAACAACAACAACGAGAGCAACTTCAACTGAAACGATCAAATCCTTCGATATTGGTTCACAGCATGCATTTTTCGCACAAACACACACACACAAATGGACATGGTCCCAGATCCTTGGAAAATAACCGCACGACAATGAATACTAATTATATGGCTATATGAGCGCGCGTGTGTTCTGGCCCCAACAGAGAGAGGGAGAGGGAATATGGAGACCAGAGGTCAAGGTTAGTCAAGGTTCAACCATGGTTCACATGCGCGCGTACATTAGCGTCAGTGCATGTTTTATTTCAAAAAATAAAGATCTTTTCGTGGTCGAGAGAGACGAAGATCGAGATTGATATTTTTGGTTGGATTCGACATCGACGAAACCGAACGAAAACGAATTGACAGCACGCAAATATCTTTTTCTTTGATTTGACATTCACATTTTTTCGCTTTGTGATTGTTGTTGTTCCCTCTAATCCCAGACAGCCATTTATCATTGTTGCCATTGCGAAAAGCCGAAATACCAACACACACACATTAAGGCAAGAGAAATGTTCAAAATCCAAATCCAATAACAAAAAAAAATTTCGCGGGAAAAAATTCAAATTTTTTTTCGCTTCGAATTCGAATTTAAAAATCAGGGTGTTGTTGCTGAGCATGCGCACCACCAGAGCTTTCAATGTTATCCAACGTCGACACCAGGTGGTGCTCATTTACATAGGGCAAAGGCTATTGTTACTGCCTGGTGTGTGTGTCCATCCACTATTCGAACGTTTCGTGTGTGTGTTCATGATCATCGGATCATCTTCGTCGTCGTGGTGTTTGTTTTAGTTTTGATAACTTCGAAAAAGATTTGGATTTTAAAATCCCTTAACCCTCATCAACAAGTGTGTTCTCTCTATTTTATCATAAGCGAGTGATTTATTCGTTTGTGCGTTTGTGCTTTGGACACCAAATTCCATTTTTTCAATCAACTACCAACAACAACAATTCACTTTACCAATAACATTTGAATTGGCTGTTGTTAGGCTGTGTGTATCATCCATAGCTTGCTGTGCTCTCTTGTTGCTCTTTCTCTGGTTTGTTTTTGCAACGACGACGACGACGACTCCTCTCTCGCTTGGCGCTGCATGCTTACATCACACGACACACACACACACACAGTGGTGTCAGTCAGACTCACAGTCAAGTTTCAACACACAGACACTAGTGACTACTGACAAGTCTGCAAATAGTCACAAGCACACAACATCCCCATCCAATCCAGCCGCGCGGCGAACGAGACAACCAACCAACCCCAAACCGACCAGCCAACCAGTTATTGTTAGAAGTGGCCATCATCATCATCACAACAACAACGACCAGAAAAAAAAGTCCACCAGTGTGTTAAAAATATCTGTAACAACAACAAAACCGAAAAAAATCGGTGTCCACCGAATGCCAGTGTGTTGTGTTGTAACCGTCATCATCGAAACAAAAACTTGGTAACATTCTTTTTCGAATCATAAGGTAAGTTCGAATCTTAAAAATTTCAAATTCCATTATTGTCATATTTAACCCTTGGCTGATGGCCCTGATTTACCCATGACCTTTATTTTAAGTGACCCATTGAAATCCAATGCCATTTCTTGTGGTGTTGATGAACACAATGGTGTTTGCGTGTGTTTTGTGTCTCTGTCTCGAGACCGACATTGAAACCGATTTTCTTTTCGGAATAATGTCTTAATCAATCAATCATCGATCATTTGTAGAATGGCCGAGAAAAACGAATCCTCGTCAAACTAAAAAAATTGGCACCAGAGGATACCAGCAAAACATATTGATATTTAGTGAATGTTGTATGATGATGATTGTGTCCAACAATTTGTCAGTCATTTTTTTTTGGTTTTGGTTGTTGTTGTTCTAGGCAAGTGTCGAACTTATTGCTGGTTTATTTTCGTATCTTTATGCGAAAATAAAACCAAAACTATATCTAAAACGACAACCAATGTGAAATAGGTTGTTGTTGAAAGCGTGTTGAACCGATTTCGATTTATCAATATCCGTTGATCATTTTTTGGGCGAAACGTGCAATATTGATAAATTCTATTCGGCGCTTTGCTCTCGTTTTTTTCGCTCAAAAAAAATTTTGGCCATTTTTCCGAAGATTTGGCCGTTTTTGCCTCTAAACTCGGCCAAAAAAAAATTCTTTTAAAATATGTTGAAACTAGCTCTAAGATGATGATATTCCAATGTTTTGATTTTCCCACCTGTTGGCATGCCTGTCTTTTGTTTAGCGCCTGAAATCGATCCGAGCTCGGGCACTATCGAGAACAATGACCTTTATTTTTTTCTCGTATTGTTTTCATTCTGTGTGTGTGTGTAAAACAATAAATTAAGGTTCGATTATCTTTCCTCATGGCGGCTGTCAATTGTTGGTGCAAGTGTGTGTGTAGTGCCAACAACATCTTTAGAACACCTCATCATCATTTTCATTGGATTGGCCACACTTTTCCGTTCTTTTTTATTCATTTTTGTTGTTGTTGTTGTTGTGTAAGATGAATTGAGGTAGTTCTACCGAAATCTCCTGTTCTCTCGAACAAGAAAAAGAAGGTACGCGCACTCTTGTTTTGATTGATTGCCAACCAATAATCACGGCAACGGCCAACCATCCGACAACAACAACAATAATAATAATAATGAAGAAAGAGAGATAGGGCGATGATGACAGATTCTATTGTTGAAAATGATGATTCACCACCGCTCGAACATGTGTGTGTTGAATTGATATCTGAAATTTGAAGCAATACTATTGGTGGTGATGCTGAAAATCGCGCGCCAATCTGATTCATTTATATATATTGAATGATGATGATGATGATTGCGGAGCGCTAAGCCCAAAAATACCCAAAAGCAATATCATTTCAGATGATGAGAATTTTGCAAAGATAATAATGTGCTTTTAATGGTGCTTATTATTATTTTCCTGATGTGTCTTTATATTTAGGGACAATGTTTGTCGATGGGATAATGTTATTTGGCGGGTGTGTGAGTGTGTGTGGTAGTCTATGACAGGGCTTCTCAAACTTTTTCCATCGCGACCCCCTTGTGATGAAATGCCATTTTTTTTTGAATGGCAGAAGTAGGGAAAAATTTTGCGACGCGACCCCCTTTAAGGTCGCGACCCACAGTTTGAGAAGCCCTGGTCTATGAGATGTGTGTAGTAACACACCGAGGATACCGAAAACAAATTATACGGCCAACAGCACAAACATGGTTAGGTTGCCCTTGTCGGCAAAAAAAACGTTAGCGTATATATTGATGATGGCAAAATGGCGATAATAATTATAATAAATGCAATAATTTTGTTGATGATGATTTTGGACACAACGAAAGAGAGAGAGAAGAACGCAAGTATAAATTCCTGGTGTGTGTTTTTCGATTTTAGCCGTTGTTGTTGTTGTCGCTGTTTTTATTGCTTCACATCCATTTTCCATTGCATTCCCAGAATGATTATGATGATGATGATTATGGATTATTTCTAGCTGTTATTGGTATCATTGTGCGTGTGTGTTTTTTTCCATAATTAATCTCAATTTAGCCTTCTGCGTCCATCACACACACACACGCACATCTTATCTTCCGGATTTTTGATTTTACCGAGAGAGGACACACACACCGAAGAGAGGCTAAACAGAAGAAACTAGACTAAAATCTTTCGCATGTAGCTGCTAGCGAACAACAACATTGAGAAGGTGTTTGTTCAATTCGTTCATTCATTCAATCATTTTCCCTTTTGGTGCCATCTTAGCCGGAGTTTTGGTTGTGTCCGATAATCATCATCATTTTTCATCCGGAATTTTGACGCATGAAAAAAAAGGTAAATTTCATAAGCGCGCATCTACCGGCGTTCACATACAAACGTTTGAATTTCACAGAGCATGGGCAATCCATGTTGTTGTTGTTGTTGTGAAATAAAGCGCCATCGGTTTTGGGATTTTAGCAACAACGCTGAGTAAGGGGGGGTTAATCCAACATGATTTCATCGGTTCGGATAGAAGAATTTTTTCCCCAAACGTTAAGGATGATCATGATGATGATGATGACGATCATGATGGCCAACTGGCTTATTATTATTCAATTTTGATGATGATGATGATGATGATGATGATCACCATCGTCATCCAATTGTTGTTGGACTAGTTTTCTAGTTTTTTTTCGCTGCCAACAAGAATTAAGAAGAAGAAGATGGTAAAGATATTGAAATCATAATAATAATAACGATGATGATGATGAAGAGCGTTCTACCCGCTAATTCAAGCATGGTTCAGGGTGATTGAAGGGTTCAATGAACCGTTTCTGGTGTTGACCTTTTTCCTTATTAGATTCTTTTTTCTTCTTGCGCTCGCTGCCTTCATGTTGTTGTTTTTCATCATCATCATCTTCGTCGCCGTCAATATAATAATGCTATCCATTTCCTTTTGAAGAAGGCCAAGAACAACAAGAAGAAGAAAAGGAACAGAGAGAAATAAGAAGGAAAAAGATGGTGATAATATGGTGGGTTGAATGTATTTTTGATTGAAACGGTTTCGCTTGATGATTTTGATGATTTTAGTTTTTTTTTTCTTCATTTTATTTCATTTTATTTTATTTTATTTTATTTTATTTTATTTTATTTTATTTTATTTTATTCTCGTCTCGTTGTTCGCCCCATTCGCCAACAAAATGGAACACGCAGCATGGTCGAGAATGTGCGATGAACTAGTAGTATACGCCTGATCATCATCGTTCCGACCAAAATGGAATAAATGATTTTGTGGGTCGGAAAGGCGAAATCCGTGTGTGTGTGTGTTACACCTGTTTGGCGTAATCAGAATGCTGCATACACACCAACAGGTGACTCAGCTGAATTAGAAATAAAGCAGCGAGAAAAAAAAGTAAAATCTAGGGGTGACTTCTTTTCCACCAGGTTTGTGTCTGTCGCCCAGGGTACTTTACGGAAATCTCGTGGTAAGACTACCGACCGACCACTTGTTGCCCGTGTGTATCGTCGTCCTCTTTGACACATAAAAGTGTTTCCATAGATATCCTTCGGCTTGCGTAACGCACTGGTTTAACTTGAATGATACGTTTAGTTTAGTTTAGTTTAGTTTTGTTCGTACCGAAAAAGGGCAACAACAACAACAAGAAGAAACTAAATTGATTTTGAAAATGTTAAAAGTTTACCTCGATGATCAATGAACGATGATTGTACGGGTGGGTGTACTGGGTTGTTGTGTTCTAGTTTGAAATTCATTGTTTAATTGTTTTGTTGTTGCTGCTGTTCTTCTTCCGAAAGGTTACACATATCTCAAATATGTAATCTAAATGTGCGTGTGTGTGTTCTATGGTTTTACCTTTTGACAAAAATTGAATTATATCCACTTCAGTGAGCAGCAACAGCAGCGGCGGCACACAGTCCGTGGCCACCGAAAATTCCTCTAATTGAATCAAATTTCTCTGTTCGTTTCGGTTTCTTGCGGTTGTTAGTTTGTTTTTAGCTTCTCGAGCGAAAGATAATGAAAGATGATTTATTCATCAACAGTAACATTGGTTGTTGTTGTTTTTGTTTCCGAAACCTTGAAATTTTTTTTTTTATTTTTTTGAAAAAAAACTAGGTTTTCAGTGTAAAGCTAGTTCATCATCATCATCATCATCATTACACATTTCATTTCATCTATTGGCAAATGGAGAAGATGATGATGATTTTCTTGTTGTTGTTGTTGTTGTTGTTGTTGTTGTTGGATATGCAATCTTCATGGTTGTCTCTGTGTTTGTAACCAGAAATCAGCATTCAAAATAATGTTACGGACCATTCATCATCATCTTTGATGGTTCTAAGGAAAATGTCGGCGTAGAATGCTAGAGAGCGAGCGAGAGAGAGTTATTTCAAGCGTTTGTGAATTTTGGCGATAATCAAGTCAAACACAGCATAAAGTGGTACTTTTTTTTCCCGAAATTCACATGCCAATGCTACACACGCATCGTCATAAATCGATGATGATAATAGTTATGATGTTTGAAGAGGAGGGTTCAATGGAGAAAAATTGCATTTTATTGTTTGTTTGTTTGTTGATTCGTTTGGTTGTTGGTTGGTTGATTGTACCAAATAGCATAACCAATCATCGTTGAACGGCGGGTGGAAAGTGGTTGTCTATTTTGATGATGATTTATTAACATCTTTTTTAGTAATAATCGGTCTTTTGTTTCGATTTTCGTATAGGACATTTTGATCAAAGTTTGAAAAGCGCAAAACCAAACGGAAAATACGTGGAATAATAATAGTTATCATTGATTTGGAACCATCACCGCGATCATCATCATCATCATCATGGGACTAAAATTGAGCAAAAAGAATCGTGGACGTTCGTATAGTTTCACCGAAAAGGATAAGCCACAATCGCAAGATTCGGAAACGATTGAAAATAATGGCGGAAATGCAGCGGAAGGAAATGGTAGTAAAAAATCCAAACGATCCAAATCATCTGCTGCCAAATTTTCCAGCACTAGAGAAACTTATGTTCCTAAGGTTGGTTTGTGTGTGTTTGGGTGTTGGGAGGGGGTTTGTTTGCAAGCGCAATCCATTATGTCTCCAATGAAATTTGATCACCATCATGTTTGCCCTTCGAAACAAATTTAGCAAATCCGGTTGATGAATATGTGAAATGTAAATCTATTACATTCATCAACCCGTGACTTATGCTACTCTGCGTTCTTTTCAGTGCAATTATTAATTTTTCCGTTTTTTCTCAGAAAAGAAGAATGTTATTCTTGAAAGTTTTTAGCGAGAAAAAGGTGGTGCCAGGAAGAATAAATCATTCAGGCGCTTGAAACGACGAATTCTGAAAAAGCACAAAATGAAGCTCAAGTTCTCTTTTATATAAAAAGGGCGCAAAAAATCCCGCTGTCAGTTTGGATGCGCGATTCTTGAGAATATCTTGTAGTTGTTATTGTGTTGTTTCAAAAGTCAGTTCTTTCAACTTGAGCAAAGCTAAGCTTAGATTCTATTTTCTATTGTTTTTCGTTTTGGTTTGTTTGCAAGTGTTTTGTTCGCGTTTGGTGCCAAGAAACAGCCAGAATCGTAGTGTTTTTGGTTCGTTTGGTTAGTTTTCTCTAGCTCGAAATAGAATCCAGGCATTCAGTCTGGTTTTAGCCGGTGATCATGGTAAATGGAGTTCATACAAAGTTTGCTAAGTTTTTGTACTAGTTGCTTCACATATTTGATATCTGGTTTCCATTATCAGAGCTCAGAAACGCCGGCCAATGGAAATCAGCAGCAGCAGCCGCCACCAGCACCGGAAGCAGGTTTGAATTTGGCGGGTATTGCCGCCTCAGCCACAGCGGCCATTTCATCGGTGGCATCCGGTGCTGTTGCAGAAGTTCAATCGAAAATTGCCTCGGTTACCGAGAAATCGCCACCGGAAACGACAGAAGAAGCCAACGCCGCCGCCACCACCACCACCGATGAATCATCGGAAAAGAAAGAAGATTCATCATCATTCACCTTGAAAAATGTGCTTGAATCGGTTAAACACATTGATCCAAATGTGGATGTGAAGAAAATCAAAGAGGTTGTTCAGCCGGTTATTCAGCCTGTTATTGAACAAGCGCAGAAAATCATCCCAGAATCTGTAATTGAGCAAGCGGAAAAAATTATTCCGGAACCTGTCAAAGAAAAGATAATGGAATTCATCAAGCCAGAATCGGATGCACCAGCCGCTGCTGAAGAGCCGGCCAAAGAGTCGGAACCAGCCGTTGCTGAATCTGTCAGAGAACCTGTTGAATCAAAAGTTGAAGATATTGCAAAATCACCGGAAACAGTAGTTGCTGAGGTTACAAAACCGGAACCGGAATCAAAAGTTGAAGTGCCAGAATCGATTGTGGAATGTGTGAAAAAACCGGAAACGGTTGTTGTTGAACAATTGGAGAAAGCATCCGAGGAAATAGAAAAAGTTATTGATAAAAATATTGAAAAGATTCAATCGTTGGATATTAATGAATCGGAAACGCTGCCTGCACCACCCACAGAGGTTTGCCCGGTTTTACCGGATCCACCAAGCGAATTACCAGTTTTGAATGGAGATGAAAAACCGGCCGTGGAAGATAATCCATCATCAACACCAATAATACCTAGTCAAATAGCCGAATCTCAATTGACACCAGAATCTATCATCGATAAATCTGAAGATAAGCCAATCATCCAGCATCAAGATGAACCACAGCTAATAGCTAACAATAACGCTACATCATTAGCAGAAGAATCCAAAGTTGAGGAGAAATCCGATTCTAATGCCGATGAATCTAAGCCGGATGCTAATCAACTGCTTGATCAGGTTGAAAAATCTGCTGCAACCTTATTGGAACCGGCCTTATCCAATAATCTGGCTTCTATTAAAAACCAAGAAACTAAAATGGAAATCGAAACAGAGAACATAATTCCGATTGTGACTAAAATGGCCGAACAACAATTGACAGCAACAGGTATAACGAATGGGCACCATAATGGAAGTGTAGATGATGCCGCCGCTGCGGCTGCTTCCGTTGCCAATGAAATACCGATGGTTGAACAAAATGGATCGGAACAACATGACCCGAAAGTTCCTGTTCCAGAAGTGCCTGGCGAGATTGTATCACTTTGAACACACAGAAAACAACCACATATATCGATCCAAGATTCTCTCACACAGTAATTTACTTAATCTAACTTTTTAAAAAAAAATTATATCGTTCATTCATCGTTTTCCCCGACGGAGCATTCTGGGGGGATCAGCATGACTGATGATCAACAACAACTTTCATATAAACCGCTGAAGAAGAACAACAACCATGATTTGAATTTGGATTTTATCTTGAAAATTTAAGTTTTATTTTATTTTTTTCATTTTATAAGATTCTATATTTTTCCTATGAAACCTTTGAAACAAAAACAACCAACGCCCATTACATTTTGTTTTGTAAATTGGATTGAAATTGAAATGATGATTGAAACAGCAACAACAACAACAGAATATTCACATAGTATTGCCTTGATATTGTATAATTTGAATGTTTTTGAATTTATCTGAAAATATTATTAAAAAAAATTTCCCACAAAAAACGAAAACTTTTCACCGCCCCGGATTCTTATCCGGAGGAAATCGCGCTTTAATTTTTCAAAAATTTGAAATTTTTATTCCATTTGAACCAGTGGCGCCATCTGTGGTCGGTCGAATGCAACCGCCAAAATTTGAAATTATGATGCAACACACCCGCTTTTCATTGTGATATTGTTGATATTCCATGATTCAGCGCTTATGTTAATCAGATTCCGCATAGGGTATATAAGCACCATTCACCATTCACGAGATTCAATGTGCATCAAGATTTGATTTCAAGCCAGAACAAAATGTTCGTCAACCTAGGACTAAGCGTACCGTTGCCCACGGTCCAATTGAACGCCAGCAGCTATATGACCATGTGCGGTTGTTATGGCTATCCACTACAACGAAGATGCTGTCAACGATGCTACCACATGAATTTAACGGCTACGGTGGCCCCCGCAGCCATAGTGGCACCGTTGGCCACCGTAGCAACCGCCGCCGCCGCCGTGGCTGTTCCAAGAGTTTGCGCCACCGTGCGTACGCCTGTGGTGATTCGCCGCCGGGGATCATGCCGCCGAAGATGAACAACGACACTCTCACTCACTCTTTCACTCCCAGAATCCTTCCCATAGAATCTAGAATTCGATTAGACAGAATCCCGTGATCATCATCATTGTTTCATCATTGTTTCATCATTGTTTCATCATTGTTTCATCATCATCGTAGTTGGGCCGATCCGAGAATCCCGGAATCCAACGGCACAGACATTGCCAGACATTGTTAGTAGTATCCTTGACGAACCAACGCTGTTGCTGTGTGTTGTTGTGCATTCACCATACAACACCAGCAGCAGCAAACTATCCTCGTCATTCTCGTCCAACCAACCGACGACGCCATCACGCCATAACCCAGAAAAAAATCACATCTAAAAGGATCCGTTTGTGTGTGTGCGTGTGTGGGTTGATTGGTGATGAGAGAGTGAGAAGAGCAACAACAAACATTGGTTAATGGTTGGTGGTTATTTAATGCTTGTTGTTGATGTTGTAATTGCGTCTTAAATTTTCTGTTTCTGTTTCGTTTTTCGGTTTCGTTATTCTCTTTGTTTTCGGGTAACAAATCACGATTCGTTCATCACCGGGTTTCGAACGAAAAAACCAAAATGTTACTGTTACCATATGCATATGGTATCTATCCGTTTTATCATTATGCACCAGGCGGTTGTACCTGTTGTTGGTGTTGGTCATATTATCCATACCATCGTACCGTTTACCTGGCCGAACCATGGATTCAACCATCATGCCAATGTTGCCGATGTTCAACCATTCCGGTTATACGGCCACCGAAAAATGCTCGCGTTGTTGAAGCACCCCCGGGACCATGCTACATACGACCTAAACGTAGGAATATGTTCGGCTGCCGTAAATGATGATCATCATGATGATTGTGGCTTCGTGTGGCCCCAAACATTATGCTCATTATTATCGTCTCCAGTTAGGAGGATAGTTGTTAGTTAGTGGATAGAATTGAATTATGTTTGCGCATTAAAATTATCTGCATCATATTTTTTTTCGAAATAAAGTGTTTCAAGTGTTTTAAAAAATTCTGTGTGATTCTGGAGCCCAAAAATTCAAAGTGGAATTCGAAGTCGAATTCTACTTATTATAATTTGAATTTTTTTTCTTGGTTTTGAGCGCCATCTGTTAGTGGTGATCGAAACTAATTTTGAAAGTGACTAAATCAAACTAATTTGTTATCTTTAAGATTTGTTTGACCGATGACCATCATCATGCTGCTCATCGAATGTGGTTGCCAATCAATCAGTTTGATTCATTCGCTTGCTGGCTCTCGTCCTGGATGGTCGTCGTCTTCTCTGGCTCTCTCGTCTTGGATGGTTGTTCTCTCTGGCTCTCTCGCTGATCTTGGTTGGTCGTTTTGGATGTCCAAGCGATAAGTCCTTGATTTTTGTTACCATCTTTCTTGTTCAGGCTAAAATTAATCTAAATTAGCTCTAAGTTAGTTTAGCAATGTTTCTTAATCTCAGTTCTTTGATTCGATCAGCCTAGAATTTGTATTGTAAATATTTTTGTTGATCAATCTTCAGGATAGTTTTAGCAGCAGATTAGCAGAATCTTATTTTTCCGTTCAGCTAGATCAAATTTTTTCCGAAATCTCTCCCGAAATCCGATTATCCCCGCTATCTAAATCCCATCCATTCATTTTCCAACTAATTTTGATTCATGTCTCTTCAAGATTGGTGCTGCCACCTGTTGCTCAAACTTTTCCACACAAGGATATGTTCCTCTTCGAAACATGTGGTGCCATCTGTTGTGGAATTTGAAAACTACCCGATTTGAAGTTGAAAATGGCTGATTATCATAACAAAATTGGACCACTTTACATTGGACGATCAAACTTTGGAGTGGACGCATGACCAACTAATGATTGCCTTGGTTGCCGATAGGAGTCCATTTGAATTCGCGCTATTTTAGATAGTTTTTTTCCAAAATTTTGTCTGGTTGTACTTGGTGTACTACTCCTCAAAGTAGTATGCCAAGTACAACTAGAAGAATAAAATCAACACTTTTTGAAATATTAAAAACAGTTTTTATTGTAAAATTAATAAACAATTATAAAAATAACAATAGTAGTAAAAATAGTAAAAACAAAAAAAAAACAAAAGAAAAAAACAAAAGAAAAAATTGGAAAAAAGGCGATCAGCTGTTTTCTATAAACTATCTAAAATGGCGGGAAAATTTAAATCATTCAAGCGGGTTCATGGCGCGCATGATAGAAAGCCAAATAGAAAAAAGCCAGGTTCTGGCTTAAAAATTTGGCGAAAAAAAACCAGGGGATTTCACATATCAGCAATTCTATTTTTGAGCCCAGATTTGACAGATTTGATCTGACCATGCTAAGATCAAGAAATTTGGAGCCGAGAAAGGCAAAGACACGGATCTGCAAATAAAAAAAACAGATATACACAGACAGTTAACTCACCTCTCCAACAGTGAAAAAGGGACCGTGGAATCTTCTTGAGGATTTTGGAATTCTACGTCTTCGTCTTGGTCTTCTTTGTCTTCGTAGTTTTGATCGGTGCACAATGCCAACTTCGACATCCTGAAAACCATCGGGACAAGAGGATTTTTTTCTTTGTTTAATCTTCGTCTCCACGTAGAACCATCAAAACTAATTTAAAAAAATTAAATTAATTTAAGGCATCTTAATGGCTTACCACATGGACATCCAAAACGAGACGAGACCAAGACCAGAGAGCCAAAGAGGACCAAACATCCAAGACAAGAGAGCCAGAGAAGACGACGACCATCCAAGACGAGAGCCAGCGAGCGAATGAGTGAAACATTGATTGGCAGTAATTCGATGAGCAACATGATTGTCATCGGTCAAACATATCACATCAATACGACACATGCGTTCGATTTAGTCATTTTCAAAATTAGTTTTGATCCTCACTAACAGATAGCGTTGAAGTAAATTCAAGCCCCCTCTCATTTTGAACAGCGCCATCTGGTCTTGTGGTCGAGATCTGACAACTGGAAAAGCTAAAAGATTTTGCCACATTTTAGTTACTTTTAACATAAATAGATGGCAGCACTTTTTCAAAAAATCAAACTTGCGCTTTGCATATTTTTTTAATTTTCAACTTTTTTTTAAATACAAAAACAAAATTACATAGATGAATTTTGGCGGTCAAATTCAAAAAAAAACAATTGTAAAAATTATTGTATCAAGTTTTCCAATAGATTCATCATGAATTTGATAAAAGGTCGTTCTAGTAGATTGACTCCGGAAGCCATGGCAGGCTTGATAGGGGAAACTTTCACCAAGCTTGGTGAGGAATTCTGCCGACGATGTGGATAAGGCTTGAAAATCAAATGAGATTTAAAGGTGTTCTGCAAAATGAAATTTTGGGAAAAACATGGTGAATTTAAAAATTGGTGAGCATACATTTAAGGTATACTAACCACTTCATTATTGATCTCATGGAAAAATATTTGCTTGTCTATTTGATTGAGCTTCGGTGAACGTTTGGCGATCAATGTTTGGATGCAGAAAAAGATCAATGATATTTCCAATAATTGAATGTCCGATACCGAATCATGATCGAGCAATCTTTTTTTCGGATCCTTATGATGTCGGTAAATGTTTTTGATCAGGAAGTTGATCAAGTTGACCAATGATCCAAATGTTAGAATTTCTTTAGAATCAATATTTGGAAGAGAAAAATTGGTGGAAATCAACAGGTTATGTTTCTCGATGGACGATGTTTCATCCTCGAAAACATCGACCAATGATGGTGATACATCCAGCAAGAATTGCATGGAATGCAACAGCATTTCGCTCATAAGTGAGTGAAAATCTTCTCCCAGCGAACTTTTGACCGAATCAACCGTCTGCGTGTGTGGCTGCAAGTTTTCATTTTCTAATTTTTTCAGTATCACCACCGATGGCCTCAGAATGAATGCTATAATCAGATTACTGGTCAATAAGATTTCGTTGGTCAATCTTTGCAAAGAAATCGAATGATTACGGTCCCATATTTTCACGTATTTCGATAATGCTGAACATAGCTTGAGAATCAATAACATTAATCGTGCAATTTTGGTGGTGGGTGATGTCCGGAAAACTCTGAACGCTTCTTGAAAAGTGTCCATATAGACTGCCACGAATGTAACGCCAAAATCAATGAAATGATGTTTCAAATGGATCACCATGTTGATCACTGTACGAATCAATTGGGAAAAAATCGTAATCAAATGATTACAATTGATGTTTTCGATTTTCACCGCGAAAACCTCTTCCGGAAACCGGAAATTGATCGAAATTTGATTGACAAAATCCAAATTATTCAATTGATCAGCACCATCAATGAAATGCGTTATGCAAACGAAATAGGCGGTTAAATTTTGTGCCAAATCAAGATGCGTTTCATTACGGAGCAAATGAATCAACAGGTTGAGGATTTGTTCGCTGATTTCGAAACATCTTAATGCTTTCATCGAACGAAATATTTCATTGTTTTGCATTTGAAGCATGGAAATAATGTTGAACAAATTCATGGTGATGAATCTCTTCTCCAGATTCAAATCGGATTTTTTACCTTCCTCCAGTTGTTTGGCGATCAATTTGAATGAATTATTCAACAAATCCGCCACACATCGGAACAATTCTGGATCATAAAACGGAGATTTTCTTGGTCGCGTCAAGCACATCAGAAAACATCCGAATGAAATTTGCGAATTTAGCGGAATGAATTCTTTGTGCACGGCGATTTTTTTGAATATTTCCACCGTATCCTGCATTATGTCTTCATTGTTGGACAATTCATTTTCTAATTCTGGATTGGAAACCACGATCAATGCAAGATTGGATAACTTGTTGATCAATTTGTTTCTAGTTTGATTAATTCCGTCCATTTCCGAAATTAATATGGATACACCGTTTAGTAGACCATTGATTAAGGTTAAAATCAGTTTCGGTTGCTGTACTGGTCGTAACAATTTGGTCCATGCGGATAGGAAATCTCGCCAACCATCCACCAAATGAATGAAATCTTCAGTGAAACAATTAGGATTTTGAAGTTTTTTCTGGATCATCGAAGATATCCTGGTGAAAACCTTTTTTTCGATCATTTCTTCTAAAAATTGCTCAAAATTTTTATCCAAATCGGTTTTTTCCAACATTTTCGTTTGATGAATTTCTCTGGAGAATATTTTCAATATAAAACTATACAACGAATCATTCCAATCTTCTTCGTTCAACAACGGGAACCCGACCAAATGCCAAAATTTATCGAATTTTTTCAACTTATTCATCGCAATGATATTGGGTTTTAGCCAAAATTTGGCCACAAACTGCAACGAAGCATGATGCAATTCAAATGGACAATGATATTGTCCTTCCAGCTTTTCCTCCAAAATCTCCACAATCGAATTCAACACACTGGTCTGTTGATTGTTGGTCACATTCAAAAACATCTCCACCAAACCTGGTTGTGTTTCCACACAGGTCGAAAGGAAATTAAGCAATGCAATTTTAAAATTAATATCTTCGGTAATCGTTTCCAACCGGAATAGGAAATGATCTCTTATGAATTCGGTGTTGGAACCAAAACAAGCCAACATCGACATGGGAAACTTGAATGCCAATTGATTGAGCAATTGAATGGCGTTGATCGCCAAATAAATATCATATTTTTGGCAAACAAAAAACGTAAAAATCAAAAGCATATTAGGATTGCTATTGTTGGTCGATGAGAAAATGATCTTCTCGATCACCGATTTGTCCTTTAACGATGACAATTTGGTCACCTCGGAATACATTTCCAGCAGATAACTTAAAATTAGCAACGATGTTCGAACGCTCACTATTTGATCATCATGGATGAGCAAACATTCATTTCCGGAGTTCAAGATTTTCATTTTGACAACCAATTCACCATCTTTGATTATGTTCAACAATTGTTCGGCAGCATTTCCTTCCATTAAACGTATAATGCAAATTTTCTCGATTTGATTCAATTGTGCCGCGGTTTTTCTTCTAACCCTTTGTATAATATGATGGAATATATCAATACACATCCGCCCAATACGATGTGCATCGTTCTCTTTCTTGTAATTCCACAATTTATATGAAGAAAATATATCATTAATGATGAACATAAAAGATGCTATCGTACAACCATCTTCAAGATATTCACCATTCTTGCATAATTGTCGGATGAACGACAAAAACGAAAATGTCAGCTCATAATTGCCCTTTATGAATTCATCGGATGCCAATATATAGCCCAAAAACGAAATGTTAGTGTCGGTTCCGGATAAGATTTCATGAAATTGATTGGAAAATCCGATCAAATATGGGAAAAATCGTTTCTCATGCAGCAAATTCCAGATTTGTTGAATGTTCATATAATTATGCTGCATCATACTGCAACACAATTTAATGATACCAGCCATGAATAATCTAACGGAAACTTGATCAACGGAAACGATCAATTTGAACAATTCCAGGAGATGATTGACGATTTTTTTAAAATATCTTATGTTCGAATGTGAATTGTGCAATATCAATTCGGCGCAAATGAACGAAATTTTGCTTATTTCATACAGAACCACTTCATTGTTGATCGCCCAATACATTTGGCCTTGTTTAATTTGATGGATCAAATACTTTAGACGACAATAGAGAACCCTCCATCCATCCATATTGATATTGATCCATTTGATTAGGCGACAATTTTCATGATAAAACATGACACCTTTGGTGCCCTTGGCCAAAATCAACTTACCATCGTTT
Organism: Amerodectes protonotaria; assembly: GCA_025882695.1. Taxonomy (NCBI): domain Eukaryota; kingdom Metazoa; phylum Arthropoda; class Arachnida; order Sarcoptiformes; family Proctophyllodidae; genus Amerodectes; species Amerodectes protonotaria. The sequence continues at coordinate 10,290 of JAOZJS010000407.1, read as the reverse complement.
TCGTACAACAATCTATCGGTGGTCAACATTATCGTATTATTGTTATGGTCAATCATGCAAAATTCGGCAAAAGATGGATCATATTTTTCCGTATACGTGAACAACGTGTTGATGATTGAAAATTGTTCGAAAATTTTCTTACACCATTTGGTCTGCGCCAATGAGTTTAGCATGCTTAACAATAGATGCGTTTTGAACGGAAACAAACCGAGAGCATAGCGTATTGACAATCCTAGTCCAGTGGCCAAGCTTGATTCAAATATAATTTTGGCTATCCGATCATTGGTGAATAATTGTATCAACAATGGATTCAATGCCGGTTCATTGTGGACCAATTTTTCAAACTCAAACACCGTGAATGTTACGGCCAACAAATTTCCGATGATTTCATAGATTAAATTATAGACAAAACTTTCCTTCAATAAATCCATTTGTTCCAACCCAAGACAATGTTCCATATACTTGAATATTTTCATTTGTAAAGCGCTTTTTCCCAAACGATCGATAGAATCTTCTGAATCATCTAAATCGATGAAAATCAGCACAATCATCCAGGAGAATAAAATCAAAGAATGTTCCTGAACGGATGTATTCAAGCTTAAGATGATCTTGTCGATTTTTTTGATTATCTCCAAATTTTCTTCTTTCAAAAGATAATGTTCAACATCATCTGTTTGACATTGGTTCAAATTTTTCAGATCGAAAAATTGGACGATCAATAAGGATTTCAGAAATCCACAAAAAACATTCAAAGCGTTGTTCGAATCAGATGATTTTGTTTGGAATCCAGTTTGACGGAAAAGTTCCAAAACTTCGAGGACGTTTTCTGGTTTTCTTTCAAAATTTTCAAAATATAGCAACAACAGTTGTAAAATTTCGATTTGCTCTTTGAGGATGTTGGTTTCAAATTGATTGGATTGATTTTTTTCGGTCGAAAAATTCAAACACTTTGATTGTAGTTCGTGATTCGATTTCAGCAAATATTTCAATTGGTCAATCAGTTTTCGAGAAATTTGGTTTTCCGAATCAATGTGCTTCAGGAAATCTTGGAATATTTTCGAATAAATATGATCACTTTGTTTCCAATGGCTTAGGATTTGTTTTAAACAAAACAAACTGAATATTCTTTCAGAATAATAGTAATGCCATAGATTGTCGAATAAATTTTTCATTTGTTTTTCGTTGGTAAACAATGATTTAGCCATTTCAGGCGTACCTTTATATTCGTTGAGCAAGTATGATTGAAACAAATCAAAACATTGTTGAGCATTCAAATCCAGATAGACACTCAAATTGTAAAGAATATTCGGTTTCATCATTGATGTTCGTTTCATGGCGGTGATTTTCTCCAATGAATCCACCATTGGATCATGTTTTTTGTAGTACAAAATTCCATCGATTAATTGTTTTTCATTTTGTTCCAATTCATCGGCAATAAATTGTAATGATTTCAGATTCAACGATCCCGAAAGCAGAGTCCAAAGATTTTTCATCGATCTTCATATTATTGAAGAAATAGATGATTGTAATTTAAAATTTTCAGAAAAACCAAAAAAATTACTTACCGGGGAAGCTCTTGAACAGTGGCCGAATCCATTCTTTTGGACCGATTTGTGGTTAAAATTTAACAAATTGATGAAAAATGACAGTTAACTGAAAACAAAAGAATGAAAGATTCAAAAACGAACGTTTGTTGTTTTATATCACACACCGACACACACCAACTGTCACATGTTCGAAAAGTGCATGCACTGACAAAAGCGATAGGCGAAACAATCGATATTCGAAGAATCGATTATTTCGATTCCAATTATCCAGATTCGTACGCAACGAATTTTTTGTTCCGTTATTTTTTCCTCTCCTTCTTCTTTTTCCGTTATTATTACTTTCAGACAGGGAAATTTCCATTTTATGTCGTGCGTTTTTGACATGATTGCCGAAAATGAAAAAGAGGCGGGAAAATTGAAAATTTGAATGGAAAAAATTCCAGAACCGCGCTCGATTCGAGAGAAAATTTATTCCAATTTGGGATTTTTCTTCTTTTTTTTTGTTGTTGTCGAAAGATATTCATCGAATCCTCGGGACACACGAGAAAATCATCAATTTTTTTTCTGTCTGTGGAGAATCATCTTCCAAAAAAGAATCTTAGATATGGGCGTGGGTGCGTGTGTGCGTGTGCACGAATGAAATTCTGGTTTCAGGGGATTTCTCCTTCCATCCAATATACACATAAACTAGCTTAGCAATGCAATTTCTGCTGCATTTTCTGCTGAGATTGAAGATATTCCCATATTCCCAATCCTTGAACCCAATTCTTGATCCTAAAAATTCTGTACTGGTTGTTCTGAATGGCCCCAGGAAATAGACGGAGATCGGGAGGCTTCCCGGATATTCATCAGCGGATCCTGAAAAGATTCGCGTCTCCCGAATGTAACACAATGAGAATGAAATCAAGATTTAATTATTATTCACAGCATAGTTGATGAGATCCAAAAAAATCTGGGACGGAAACATCATCATCATTATCCTCCTTCGCCTCTTCTTGGTATGCTAATGCAGGATCCTCGGATGGTCGGGCCCCAGGATTCTCGGTGTTAATTTCCTGACGTACGTACGGAACTTCGGGAATAATCGTGGATGACAAATGAAGTTTGAAACACAACCAAAACAACCAACAAAGCCGCTCATCATTACCATCATCATCATTCGAATTCGAATTCAAATGTCAGATGAGAATTAACGAATCGCGGTGCCAGGTTCATCCAAATGGCGCCTGAATGGCATCATCAAAACTATTTCCCAAAATTCAAATTCAGGGCTTTGTTTAATTGGATTAATTTTTTTGATTTCCATTCTCTAATTACAGTTGTTGGTGGATTCATCGTGGTTTGTTCAACCACACCGAGCACCGATGACGAGGAGGACGACGACGACGAAGACGAATATGTTGCTCAACGCCTCATCACGCCCGGCGTTCGGTATCCTGTATCGATCCAAAGCTGGATCCAAAGCCATTAATCATCTAGCTTCTTCATTATTATTATTATTTTGAGAACATTCATTTGAATACAGAATTTTAAATGATGAATTAATTTTTCTTCAAGCCAAGCGCTCAAGCTTGCTATTTTTGGTCTCTCTCTCTCTCACGGTGTTCCAGGAACGCCGCCGCCGCCGACGCTCCCATGGGATCTTTGCCATGTTATCAGCAGTTCTGATTCAGGACGTCAAGAATGGCCGAACGTCAAGATCCTTCCACCACCAAGGATCTAAAAATAGAATTCGTTTTGTCAAAGTTTTTTTGGTCTCGTTTTGTTTTGGTTTTTTTTTGGTTCGTTCGTTCACAAATTAATTAACCCACCGTGGTCCATTGTGAAAACAATACTTGGACGGGCGACGACAACACCCACACGCCCGCACGTTCCTGGAACTATCCAACTATCATCCAGCGACGATGTGGATGTGGATTATCTTTTCGTTGGAAATTTTTAATTTAGTTAGTTTAGTTTAGTTAGTTTAAAATGTTCAGCAAAATTCAATTCAATTCAATTCATTAATTATCAACCATCATCAATCAGTGTGTAGTCGGTCGGTTGGTAAAGCTTTTCGAGGTTTTCCCAGCGTTCTGTTCTACCAAACGTGTTCGTGTTAAAATAAAAAAATTTGAAACTTTGAAATTTTTTTTTCTCGAGAAGAAGAAATCTCCAACTTCGAAAATCTCCATCCCCCTTTCTCCCGCCCCACCCCCGCCCCCTCCCGTCCCCAGAGTTTCAGGAATAACGGAGGTTGAATCTCCTCAAAAATAAAAAAAAATCAATATCACAGGGGATATACACGCTCACTCATAGGAATTCTGGGCACGATTCTGGGCAAGACAGTTATTCTGGTTCCAGTTTACAGAATTCTTCCTGGATCTCAAATTCGAAACAAAATGGCGTTTCTCTCTCTCGCTCCCTCGCTCCCTCCTCGCTCCCTGAATGTCATATTTGTCGTTCCATGTTCCAAGGGGAACTGGGATGGTTCTCCAGAAAATAATTGGATCCCCACCAGCGATGCAGAGAGAGAGAGAGGAAGCGCGAGCAACGACGTTGTTGGATGTCAAATTTGAAATGATTTTCGCGGAATGAAACAACACCGAAAAAAATTCCAAACAAATTGGAACAAGTTGAACCGACCAAATTCGACGCTTGTTAGAAACAAAACGACGACGACGACGACGACGAACAACAACAACATTCGGATTATATTAAACACGAAAATGATAAGTATGATGGAAGTGATGTCGCATTTTGGAGGGCGTATCCAAAACGGCCGTCGTCCATATTGGGCCAATTCAAGTTTTGGCGTTGGGTGTGTGTGTTGCTCCCCGGAGAAGTCAGATTAGGTTGAACCAACCAACCAACCAGAATGAGATGACCACAAACGGCGGTTCCAGAGGAAAACGCCTGACCACACCACACCGGACATCAGATGATGTTGATCGAATATTATCGAATGTTTATGTGTGTGTGTGTTATGATACTGGATCTAGGCAAATATTGAATTGAATAATATAATAATAAATAAATAAAGCAAATATTCTGGATCCCAGAATCTGGATTCATTCGTGTGTGTGTGTGTGTTCGTGTGTGCTAACGAATCAATCTGGCAATACGCTCGGGATTCTTGGATTCTGCTGGATTCTCTCTGCTGCTGGAGAATCCTGAATCCTGCCGGATGTTTTCTCTGGGATTCATCAATAGTGATGGTGTCTGGTGTTTTTCTTTTTTTTTGGCAAGCCAGAATCCAAGCAAGAATCTGGTTGCATGATCCAAAAGATTCGAGATCTGGCTCTGGATCTGTGGATCAATTGACGGGGCGGGCGGGAGCAATATTTTTTTTATGCTTCGACCAACTTTGCTCCACCTGGGCTACCTGGGCAACCCCAATCAATATCGAAACCTTTTGGAGGATATTCTCCCACTCCCTCCCCTGCCACTACGGTTTCTACCTGAAAATTATTATTGTTATTATTGTTATTATTATTACCGTTATTATTATTCAATATTATATAACAATAACAATAATAATAATAACGGTAATAATAACGGTAAACCTCGAAAATTAATTAGAAGATCCGCTCTCTCCCGCTCTCGCTGGACGTCATTCCTATTATTGGGAGAGGATTCTCCACCATTATTACCGTTATTATTATTATCATCATCATCATTACTATTTGATCGGATCTTCCCGGCCCGAACATGGCTAATCGTCAACAACGGAAGGCTCAAGTGTTTTGTTATTTCTAGCTCTCTCTAGCTTTTTTTAGCTCTCTGGGAGCTTTGCATTGTTGTTCAACATCATCATTGTCAAGCCATAATAGTATTATGTAATAGAATTATATCATCGGAAGCGACAAGGGAGAGGGAGGCCGAGGATGAAGCAGCCAAAGAAGCAGAATACAAAACATACAAGTAAACTTTTTATTATTATTATTATTGTTATTTTAGTCGCTTTGTTGTTTAGTCGCAGAGCTTGTTTGGCCACCATTGTTGTTGTTGTTGTTGTTCTTGTTGTTACTAGTGGCGTATGTGGATTCCGGGAGCGCGCGCGACAAACACACACAAACACACACGATTCCCGGAGATCATCCAATGTGAATGTTCTTCCCAACGCACACGAACAAACAGACAACCAAACAAACAACACTCAAGCAATGTCGAGAATGTGGATGTCCAGGATTCTGGGCGCCATGAACACACCCACCCGTACACCCGTACACACACATAGACGCCAATCAAACACAATTATCGTTTTATTATTCTGATGCTGCTGCTGCTGTTGGTGCATTCCGAGTCGGAATATTTCCCAACAAACCGATCCAATTGGGTTAAAAACACACACCCACCCCGAACGTCGTCTGAAGTCCCTGAAGACCGAGAGGCCACAGAGAGAGTGAGAGGATTCAACCTCAGATCAAAGCAGACAAGCAGCCAACTTTTGGCCAGCTTGTTTCGTGGCTTGATGGTTTTATTATTATTTCTACTGAATATAATAAAACCATATATACGATGATGATCACCAGTTGCCAAAACTAATTCTGGATTCTTGAATGTGAATCCTCGTACATACTTACTTACGAACATACATAAAAAAAACATAACCAAGCCAGCCAGCCAAGACAGTTTTCATGATGATAATTTGGTTCGGGACATGAAAACTTTTTTTTACGGTGCGATGTGACGGGCGAGGGCGCGCCATACTTTGTACGCCAGAGGTTAGCAACCAATGGCCCGCCCATCCCAAGCATTTTTGGTTAGGCCCATCAAGCGCATTGTGTCTGCAGACACAATAAATAGGAGACGAAGCTATAGTCCATTCCTCTCTCTCGCTCTGATTGGTCCAGTGATGATGATTTGACCTGATGACTATAAGCAGGGTGAACAAGCGTACAAGGCGTTAACAAGTACGCGCGCAGTCTGTGTGCATGTTTGACGAGCCTATAAGAACGCCGTTCTCCCCTCTGATTGGTTCAGTGGTGATGATTTGACTTGATGACGAGTAACACTATAAACAGTAGAAGAGGAGGTGTACTGTTCAGAGATGTTCGTCGTGGGTCTACACATTGTACGCGCTACTTCACTTGTGGGCCGGCCCAAAAAAAAATGTTCTAAAATCGGCTTGTTCATATAGGAAAAAAGGTTGCACATCGCTGTCCCCTATGGCCGTTTCCCCATCACTATCCTACTTCCTATTTGTGTAGTGATTGTATGGGTGTATTTGTGTGTAAGTGTGTAACGGGACTACGTTATGTTCCGTTTTGGGCTAGGAGCTTGAATGGGCGCTTTGAAACGGTTATTTTTCTGATTATCTATTGAGATTTACTGTTCCATTTCGTTTAACAAAGATCAAAAGGTCTCAAGTTAACCCTCCCTGTCCGCTTGTGCCTGCCTGCCTGCATGGTATTGTTTGGTGTTTTCGATTTTGGGAAAATTTATTTAGGCTCTTCTAGGAATTCTGGAATTCTGGAACTCTGGAACCCTCTCTCCCTCTGTCTCTAGCGATCTTGAATCCGGAGCCGAGGATCCCGGGAATCGTTTGTAGAATCCCGAAAAAAAAAATCAAAAGAATATTGAATTTCCCCACGCCCCCATCAGAATCCAGCAGGATTTTGGAATTGTTTGTTTTTTCCAGGATCTTCCATCGGGATCCTCCAGGGCGCCATCCTTTTTTCGCATGCAAAACGCTGGTTTCAAAACCTGGATTGCAGCGGAAAAAGTTTGCCACACAGTGAATAAACACAGGTAACAACAACAACAACAAAGGTAACCAAATATTGGGGGCGTGTCTCGTTTCTGGTATGCATAACTAGAATGATAATGATATATTATGTAACATTGTGTTTGTTTTACAAATTGTGTTGTTCGGCTAATCGGGTGGTGGTGGTGGTTCAAATTACATTCAAATATCTCTAGCTAATTAGTTGTTGTTGTAATTAATAGGTTTCGATTATGAAATATATATATTTGAAGATGATAATGATGATCATGATCATGATGAGAGGATCATTAATTTGCCAGCGAAAACAAAAAGAATATGTTGTATATTGGATCATGTTCCTCCCCCCGAGAGTGTTCCAAAAGGTTGTTGGAACACACCACCACTCTGGGAACAACGTAGAGAGCGGGCGCGACAAACGAATAATAATGATAATGTGAAATGATGATGATGATGATGATACTAATAATAATGGTATTCATGGAGCCTATATTTTGGGGATTTCCTCTCTCTCGCTCGCTCTCTCGATCTCTCGCTCGCATTCTCTCTTCCATTGTCATTTATAATTAACCAACCAATGAACCAGTGAACCAGCGAACGAACAAAGAGCACGACGACAACATCATCATTAACAAGCGCCGAAAACAAAACAAAATACAAAAAAAATACGGGAAAAAAAGAAGAATGCAAAAAAGACAAAACAAGCAAAAAACAAAAGACAAAAAGCAGAGGAATCGACTATAGTAGAGAATATATTAAAATGTAAGCGCGCACACACACACCTACACCTATACAGACACGCCCCCACCCGCACACCTCCCAAGAGAATCGAACGATGATGGTGGTGGTGGTGGAGTTCGTCTCTTCCGCTCTCTCGTTCTCGTTAAAAAGCAATCTTTCCGGAAATCCAAGACAAAAAGGAAATCTGAAATCTGAATCTTTGAGGAGCCTGGAATGAAATTGATGGCATCAAAATTATCATTTTTTTTGCTCCAAAAAAAATAAAAATCAATTCTCCAAAATAACCAAGTTAACTTGACGACGACGACGACGACGACGACGACAGCCACTAGAAAGTTCACCGGAACATTGCCCCTAAGCAAAGATGTTCCAAAATTGTCTGCCCAAAAAAATTGCCAATGCTCAATAATCTTAAGCAGAATAATTGACGACGATCCACAATAGCTCTGGATCAACATTCTGGAACTACGAGGACTAGAACCACTGGAGAATCCAGCGTTGGCGCCCATTTTGCCTAGGTTGTTGGAATGGAAAAATATTAGACAAAATATTAGAAAAGTTGGGCGCCATTTGAATTATATAAAAAAAAATATCCGCAGAAAAAAATGCCCAGGAAAAACCCCGAAAACCATTACCATGTTAATTATGGTTAAGTGCTCTATTCGGGGAAACACATGCACCAACAAAATAAAAAAGTTCCATTTTTGAAATTATTTTTTTGTGGTGGTAGTGGTGGTGGTGGCCTGGGGGTGGATCCCAAGCAGGGTGTGTGGGTGTGGGGTGGAGTCGGGATGATGGTTTCAATAATAATAATCATCATCATACCAACCATCATCATCAAACACGGGAATCCTCAAAGGGCTCGGCCAAGCCATAAAGTTTGGTCAAGTCCGAAATGTTCCCGAGCAGCCCACCGCTCGAGCTGATCATTCGGTTTGCATACCAAACAGCGGCGATGATAATTTTTGGTGGATTTCCATATTTTCCATATTTTGGTACTTTCGAATGTTCCACAATGATAACCCCACTCCGCCAACCTTTACGCCAGGATCCAGGTTAATGTGGATCCTCAATGCCAGTGCTGTACTTACTACCCAAGGTGCAGGTTGCCCACCAGGTAGGTACAGTGGAGGTTCAAGGCGCCCTGTTGTTGTTGGTTTCTCTGTTAATGTTAATGTTAATGACCAAATCAATTTTGATTTGTCACACACACACTGGGCGCCATACACAATCCTGGCGCCATACGCAATCCGGAACCAGAATAAATTGTCTAAATTGACACACGATCCTTGCTTATTCTTCTGGATCTCGGATTGATTTTCTTTTGAAACACACAATCCAATTGAATCCACGATCCAGAACCAGATCCACCGATCCAGATCCAGACGATGACCGAAAATTTTTGCCTGGCTCCTGGATCCTGGCTCTGGCGCTGGTTTTTCTTACTTACTACTTTGGGATACACACACACACACTCTCTCTCTCCTTGTTATCCTACACACGGGTATTGTGAAACTTGAACCTGGAAGGACTTTGAGCAAACACAAACACCGACCGACCGACGCGGATACAAGATAGATAGACAGATAGATAGATGGTGGAAAGGTGTGTTCGGGTGTGTGTGTGTGCGGGGGTATATATCCTGGCGTTGGTGGTGGTGCTAAAATAACAAACCTACACACACACCGACACACACGTACGGGGCCAGAGAATTTTCGGGGCGAAAAGATTTCTTCTTCTTCTTCTTCTTCTTCTTTTTTGTTGGCTTGAAAATCGAATGAAAATAAAAGACAAGAAACATGCAAGGAAATAAAACCTGGCTGGAAATAACCTGGTGGTGCCAAGTAAGTGAGGATGAGATTGCGTGATTGCGTGAAAACTTCTAATCTTCTTCCTTCTTCTTCTTCTTGTTCTTCCTTTTCTTCATTCATTCACATTTATATTCTCGCACAATATTCGTTCGTGTTATTCGTCGGTGTTCGTGTTTTTTTCGCACGAATCGCAGAATCCCACCACCATCACACCGAGAATGTGAGAGACAGAGAGTGAGAGAGAGAGAGACAGAGAGCCAAAGCCCTAAATGGCGCCCGAACGCGCCTTGTCATTCGGTACATGTTGTATCCATCTTCCATTCTGTTGAGTTTTGTTTTTGGCGCTGGGCCTATGATGTGGGATATCCTGTGTGTGTGTGCGAGTGTGCACACTCAATGCGGATCCACATTTGACTAGTGTTCCAATGATGGAACTTGGGGTGGTGGTGGCGGTGGTGGTGGTGGTGCTAGCACCAACCAACAT